>LR812527.1:41549832-41772764 GCA_903798195.1 Danio kyathit | reverse complement strand
GCTTCGTCGAAAGAAAAAAAACAACTCGGATTATTTTATTACACGTTTACTTCTGCCTATCACAACCATATTAATGTATTATGTATTATTTTTAAATGAGACCATTTAATATAGTTTACATCTGACTGAATACGAAATTGACACTCACTTCCTGCCCTTTAATCGCTGAGTTACAAAATTTAGCTTTTGCAGATTTTAAGCGTTACACAGATGTTGTAGCATAACTAGCCTAACAACCCGGCGTATTTGGGATTTTTAAAAAGATCCCAGCGCCTCCTTGTTGTAATTTTAAATGCAATGTACAGTATTTTCGAATTGGAAGAACAACAAAATGTACTGACAAATTCCCCTTCGAATTTACTGTTGAAATCTTTATCATCTGCCTACAAATGAAAGTTAGGCTATATGAGGACGCCGCAGTTTTACCCCTTTCTGTTCTCAGAAACATGCACGTACGTCGTCAAAAATTGATGTCATCTTACCATATAACTTTCGCCTTTTTTGCACAAAAGTCTATTTTTGACCTAGGAGTTTCCTCAAATCGTGTGCATGGGCTATATATTATAGGCCTGACTGCAGTGCGTTGTATCTTAGTTATATCGACGCGCGAAGGGACGGCCCCGGCAGAGGGGGATTTCTGAACTGAATGCTGGTTAGTGAAGTCAGCGTTCATGTGAATGGGGCAGCAGTGGCATTTCCAAGCCATTCCGTATGTTAATGCACAGCGTGAAAGGGCGGCCGGCGCAAGGAAGGGGGAAATGACAAGCAGATGAATGAAACATGCGATGATGAACATGAAGTGTTTCTGCCCTCTCGAAGGAGCCGTACTTTCATTTTGTCGAATGCGCTCATTTTTTCATGCCTTTCTTTTTTTCTTTTCTTTTTCTTCTGGACACAGAGAAAGAGATTGTCCGCTATCAGCGGTGATGGTGCGCGGAGGAAGAACGCGAACGCATGCAGCGAACTCAAACAAAAGGTGCGTCCTGTGTCTGTTTTATGATTTTATTGTACCATAAGCTGCAGATTGTACATGCTTTGTTTAGCGTTTGCTTATTCCTTGTATCATTTAAATGGCATGTACTCAAAACTATAGCGTTAATACGCTATAAATATAAACTGCTGTATATGAAGAATAATTTCTTGTTCTTGTTTCTTCCTGCATTTATGTTGCTTTGTGTCTAAAACCCCGAACTTACAATGCCGCATGCACGAGACACACACAGAGCATGCAGTGTGTGTGGTATCTGACAAATGCATTTTATAGAGAGACGGGGAGACTGTGAAAAAGTGATTTAACGATTTGTCACAGACGTTTTATTTCCTTATTTTTGTTATTTAATGTAAGGACCATTTGGTGGAGGGTGATGTATTCTTTTTTTCCTCTTCTGAAGTGAGGTTGGAGGGGAGGGTTTGTGAACTGAAGAAAAGGAAATTCTTGTGTGTGTTTTGGAATGCTGTTGCCCCGGGGGGACTGAAAGAATTGAGTTGGGGCGAGTTTAGAGAGGGGAAACAAGGGGGGACACATTTCCCCTTTCCTCTTTTTCTCCCCCCTAAATGACAAGGATAACACCACAGCCTAGGAAGATGAAGTGGCCGGACGCCTGCAAGTGGACTGAACGGACACATTATGTGTATATAAATTCAACGAACTTCAAAAACTTTGAATTGATTGTTAATCACTTAAAGTAGTGCTAATAGTGCTACGAAAGCAATTATTGAGCCACAGTGCTCTGAATAAGCAATTAAAATTGTGCTTGCATATTTAATGAGTAATTTGCAATTAGGCTTATTTCATTTGATATTTTTCCAATCTGTGCTAGCAAATGGTGTCATGCACCCACAAATCATTAGCCTAGTATTTTATTAAATACCTGTTTAGTGTAAATTTGTACTTTTTTGTTTCAAATATTTCCATCAGGGGGCACACATGAGACACTCTTTGTGCTGAGGTTGATGAGAGGATATCTCATGTGGAAGATGTAAAAAAAACCGTCCTATTGCCCATCTTAATTTGTTTGTTGCTGATATTGTAAAATAAGACCGCAGTTTAGCATTATCAATGTTGACAGACTGCATTTTTCTTCAGCTGATCTTCTGCTGTGGAGCTTACTTTGCACACTTAAAAGGCTCAAAGCCTGGCGTGTAATATTTGTTGAATTCTTCACTGGTGCACAGGAGAAATTGGATTATTTCTTAGTAAACCTATGTCAAAATGTAATTTCAGTTTTCGGCAAATGACATGTCTGATCAGTTACAAAGTAGCGCATTAACAGAGTCTTCTTTGTGCTGTCAGACGTGTCAGGGAGGTTTTTTTTTTAATCCTTTTTCTTTTCGCCCTCAAAAGTGCTGTTAATGGATCCAGTACCTCAACTGGCATAATGATAAGGATGTGAATGATTCATACCACAGTATATTTCAGTTAAGTACCTCAAAGTGCCTTAAAAGAGCTTCCCTTTTAATAGCAACGGCTGTATAATTGCCACATTTTCGCATTCAGTTACACAATAGTATTTTACACCTTTTATCCACAGTGTAGAGTTCACTGCTACCAGGGTTGTAATTAATATAAAGTCCGCAATTATTAAAAGCAAGGAATGACGTGGTTATTTGTGCGATTTGAGATTGTTTTGCAAGTGAAGCCTTCATCTCTGGAGATTATTTGAGTTGTGATGAGGTATCGCCCACACACAAATGTGAAATATTCTAATGAGCAATCTGTCTCACTTGAGTGTCATCTAGCTGGTCCGTTTCAACAAAATGTTCCTTCACAGTCCTGAAGGGTTTAATTTGAATTGGACGTGTTATACAACCTAATCTTGGTCCAAGATGGATGGAATGGTTTTGTGAGCAATATATGCACTTTTGATATTAACACACATTTATTCTCCTTCTCATGTTCCCCTAGAGCATCAGATGGCAATTCCAGGAACAGGACTTGATAAAACCGAATCTCACACTCATCCTGCACCGGTAGGTTGAACATTTTCCCTTTAGTGTCTTTCCTGAGCTAGAGTGAGCTGGGCATTTTTACCAATCACCAGACTTTTGATGGTGTGCTTTTAAAAGCAAGGGTGATGATTGGCAGGTGCCAGACTTGATCCTGGGTCTGTGCGAAGAAAGTGAGATTGGTGCGCAGCAGGAGGTGCTGGTGAGAAGAAATGCGGTCAAATGTGCAAGAAGAAAAAGTTTGAGAGCAAAGCCTACCAAAAAGAATCTGAATTTTACACGCATGCAGCTCAAACGTATAGATAATAATAGCCCACACATTATCCGAGTGCTGTGCGTCTTTAGATGTGAGGAGATGACATCATCAAATGCTCCCTCGATGTGGGCTTAGCTCGTGGGTAAGAGGTGTATGTGTGCAGGGAGTAAGTGAAAGAGAGCGACAGAACCATCATCTCTCTCCTGCTTTCTCTAAGTGTAAAGCCCGTAGGCTCCGAGCCCAGCGTTTTCACACCCACTCTCTCTGGTTTGTGTGGGTGTTTGAGTGGGCAGCAAACTTGTGACTCATCCCTGTTCAGACCCACGCAGGGGCAACTCTTCTCCTCTTTTCTCCTCTCCTCTCCTGTCTTCCACCTCTCCTTCACCTCTCTTGTGTTGTAAGATGTTAATAACGTGCAGATGAACAATCGATTGACTTATTTATTTTCATCAAACCGATGACACATCATCCCCTCTGCTCAACCTGTGACTAGTATCTTTTTTGTGCTCTTCGGAGAGAGTAGTATTACACATGAATGAGGCAGTGGCGTGAGTCATATGTCAAAGATTATTGTACTCACTCGGATTTAGTCCTTATTTATACATCACTGTTCAGACAGAAGACTTTTGTTTCCCTGACAAGGCTGAGTTTCCTTCATGCAGCGTTGCCTGGTCAGCATCACTACATTCATCAAGTAAAGATTGACTCCAAACTTTCATGTGTATGTGTGTGTGTGTGTCAGATCCATCAGTAAGGCTCAAGTGGCCCTCCATGGTCACAAAAACAGAAATGTGTCACTTTTTTGACTCATCGCTGTTGAGGAATTCGGCAGCTGGTGTTTTCAAAGGGTATATGTGCATTTGCTTCTAGCAAACAAACTGACTCAGTTTGCACGTATTATGTTCATTCCTTTTTTACATTACATGTAAGAAACTGGGGAATTAATAAAAGATTTGCAATTAGTTATTAATGATTATTTTGTTGATAGGACATCATCAGTTTTGTGGTCCATTTTATGCCAAAACAGCTCCAATAACCTCAAAATTCCTTTTGGTATCATGGAATACGTTTATTTTCAAAGATAAATTGGTCAGTAGTCTGAAATAAATATATCTAAAGATAAAATACTTCAAATTCTTTAAATCCTTAGTAATTCAAAACTACCCAGCAGGCACACAACATCATAAGACGTTAATATTAGGTTAGATTTAGGTCATGACGTCAGGTGACCAAAATTCAATGTCTGATAGATGTCATAGTGGTAACGTCCACACAACATCAAGGTGTAACATGATTAGACGTTGATATTTGGCTGATTTTAGGTTGGACGTTGGACGTCGGCCTGATTTTCATTTCCAAACAAAATCCAACATCCCCACGACGTTGGGGTACAACATTAATATGACATCATGTTGATGTCCTGTTCCTACAGGGTATCTTCCAAAACCTTTCAAAAAATTACATTTAACCTAATATATATGTGAAAACCATTGTGCGTCGGCAGACATAACACTGATGGAGAGTCGCTGTGGATCAGACAAGTCCGGTTTTCACCCTGTATCACACGCGAGGGCAGAGGCGGACAATACAGTAGCACCAGGAAGTCTGCAGGGGATGTGTGACGACGAGCTGTGCGCCCCTCTTAAATCAAAGACAAAGGGAGACAGGCTGGGCCTGTGGTAGACACCCCTAGCGTCCCCCAGGCTCCTATCAGCTCTGTCGGCAGATGATCCAGATAAAGACGTGTGTGCTCTGGAGGAAATGAACCCTGCTGACCCGTAGCTCTGTTAACAGCTGGAGAAGAGCCCTGACTCTCTCTTACTCTCTCTCTCTCTTTTGCTTTTTTTAATGTCGTGTCTTCCCTCCTTCAGACACTCCCCACTGGTTGTCTTGTTCAGCTCGATCTTCCAGCCCAAGGTTACTCTCTGTCTCTCTTTTTCCCCAATTTTCTTATCTGTTCTTCTCGGAGTCTCCCTTTTTCGATCGCCCCCGCCATTGTCCAGTGAAATCCCGGGCCAGAGTAATCAGTCCCGCCTTTGATTACGCCACTCTGCCTTCACGAGGAATGCATGAGGGAAACTTTATCAGCATTGTATAACATCAGCACTTTCTCTCAGGCCCTGAGATAATTGAAGGTGGTACTCCAGGAAGCCCTGAAAGAGCCCTTGTCTTGGCTGGGGGAGGCTGGGCGCAGTGGGTGGGGGCTGGGCGTGAGAGCAGGAAACCCTTCTTGGTGTGGAATGGAATGTATCAAAAGAACGTGTTCGGAACTTCCAGGACGAGGGCGTCTGCCGCTGGTCACCCTCGCTGGATCCAGTGCTGGATATGGAGAGGGGGGCGTAAAAGGGAAGCAGTGGCTCTCCTTTCGCACTCTCTCTCTCTCTCTCTTGCTGGCGGACCAGCCCACTCACAGGATATACGCAGGGGGAAGTGTGGACCAGAGCGGATGGGGTCACCATGGCGCAAGGCGGGGGTCCCGCATCCTGAGTTTATAGGGACAACCAGAGGCGGCAGGGTGAGGGGTCTTGGGTGTGTGTCAGTGTAAGCGTGAGCTGGGAGTGTGTGGGCAGCTTAGGAGGAGAGAAAGACGTGGGTGTTGAGGGGGCGAGGACAGAAGAATGCTAGAAGCGGAGTAAGCGAAAGCAACAGTCTCTCATGCTTTTCAGTTGACACCTTTTAAAGGGCCAGCCAAGGGGTTGAGAAAGAGCCGCTCATGCTTCTTTTACCATATCTCACAGTTTCCCACCCAGCATCCACCCAAAGCCATGCAAATGGGACAGGAAGAGCATATCATCATACTTATTAGCAGATTGATTTATCGCTCACAAAAAGGAAATGCTTCTTTATTGTTCTTTAGAGTCAGGCTTTGTGTTATAATCCACTAATTAAATTAGAAGGCTAAAATCTTTAGCAATGTATCGATTAGTTCTGTTAAATATTTCTAAAATATACAATACCTATATTTTATTTAATTTTTTAATTTTCTTTATGTACATTACAGTTATATTGGACAAACCTTTGGTTAAGTGTTTTAGCAGACATATTCATTTGTGACAGGTGTCCAGAGTAGGCATGGGCCGATATATGATTCTTAAGGTATGATAACCTTGGAAAAAAAATCAGTGTTTACGTGATTGTGTAACTTTTTTCTCTTTTGAACACAATATATTTTATTTTGAGAAACATTTATAATATCTTGGAGCAGTAAACATGTCAGGCTGAATAATTCAAATTAATCATTGGCTTCTGCTGTCTTCATTAAACACAGATTTCTGTACATTTAAAATGACATCTTTGGAGATCTTTTCTGCTCGAGATACTGTTGTCCTAAAAAACAAATAAAAAAAAAATCGTCCCACGCCAGAATAAGATTTATTAAATTAAACAAAAATAGTATTAATTTATTAAATCACATCAAATCCCAAAAGATAAGTGTATGGTCAGTCATCAAGCCTTGTTTTGTCTTGATCAAAAGTGACAATCAAATCTTTCTGATGCAGCACCATTGTGCTGAAGTGAATAGAGGTATTTCTTGTGCACCAAATCAGTACCATAGCCATGTGAATACCAACTAAGCCATCATATTTCAAATGTATTGATTTGAATAACTAATAAAATACTAATAATAATTTTTAATTCAATTCAATTCATGTTTATTTTTATAGCGCTTTTACAATGTAGATTGTCAAAGCAGCTTAACATAGAAGTTCTAGTAAATTGAAACTGTTCAGTCCAGTTTTTACTACTGCTCATCGATGGATTTGCTCTTCAGTGTCTGGACTTTCAGAAGTGAAAATTAAAATTAAAATTTTTAAAATTAAAATTAAACTGAACTGACCTGAACTGAACTAAACTTAAACTCTGAAAACTGGACTGACACAGTTTCAATTTACTAGAACTTCTATGTTAAGCTGCTTTGACACAACCTACATTGTAAAAGTGCTATACATGTAGAAATAATGAATTGAAATGAATAATCATTCACTCATTCATTCATTTTCTTTTCGGCTTAGTCCTTTTATTAATCCAGGGTCGCCACAGCGTAATGAACCGCCAACTTATCCAGCACATGTTTTACATTGCGGATGCCCTTCCAGCTGCAACCCATCTCTGGAAAACATCCATACACACTCATTCACACTCATACACTACGGACAATTTAGCCTACCCAATTCACCTGTACCGCATGTCTTTGGACTGTGGGGGAAACTAGATCACCCAGAGGAAACCCACGCAAACGTGGGGAGAACATGCAAACTCCACACAGTAACGCCAAATGACTCAGCCGAGGCTCGAACCAGCAACTTTCTTGTTGTGAGGCGACAGCACTACCTACTGCGCCACCGTGTCGCCCTGAAATGAATAATTATTTTTATTATTTCTTAAGAATCATTTGTCTGGAATTAAAACAACACAAATCCCGTTGTATGTTTGTACTTGACTGTACTACACTCGCATTGTATTCTATTTTCGTAAAGACATTTCTTGTCAGTATTTCACATTACACGCTTTTTTATTGCATCACTTTCAGCGGAGACCAGTTCATTCCAAGAACAGAAGTTTATGAGTGCTTCCATGGCATACTTAAATAAATCAGTCACATGATAGATTTCCTCTGCCATCGTGTTTCATATTAGCCGCCCAGTCAGAGTGAAGTGAAAAATGAAGATTGCCTCCGCGTATGCAGAAGGGTCCCATTGTTCTGCGAGGCATCTCCAGCAGTCACAAAGTGTCAGACAATTATAACCGCAGTCGTAAGGCTAATCATTAATAGACTGTTCGTTTCCTCAATAGAAATGTTTCGCATTCCTGGATCAGGGTCAGATTCGCCTCCACTCACCGGCTCAATCCCTCATTGTCTTGTCAGCTACAGTATGTCAAACAGATGGTTGGCATGGTTACAAGGTATCTGGGCACACGGTCTTGTGCCTTTTTAAATGCTGCATGCTGGTGAAGTGATGGAGAAAGAGCGTGTCAATGCATGTGGCAGAATATAACACAAGCACACAGGGCTATCTGCAGCCGATAAGACGCATGAAGTCATGCCACCACTGCATGACAATGACATCACAGCTGCATCCCTACCCGCCAGCAGCCGCCTAATATAGACATCCAGTGCCTGAGGCCAGACTGGCAGAGACCGGCGTGCTGGGACCTAGCAGGCATGCACAGCAGCCGTGAAACTGCAGAGCGTCACCCTGACGTCTCTAAACCCAATTCCAGAGTGGCTCAAACAAGCCGAGCAACTCATGTGATTTTTTAGCTCATTCACACACATCTCTGTCACCAGTGCGCCTAAGGATTGATGTGGTCACCTGATGTTGGCAGCTGCTTTACCCGTTGTGCAAACCGCCCCGGATGAGTCTGATTACAGCACGGGTCACATTTAACCTGCTCAGATGGAGCTGCTTGTTTTGCAGGTGAACGCTTATTTGCGCACAGACAAACATGAAAACTGTGCTTCGCTTTTGCAAGCGTGTCATTGTTTCATGTGGTTCAATCTGGAAATTGTGGGTCGTTTGGAAGCAATTAGTTGCAAAATTGATTCGGGACATTTGGGTCGCTGTTCTCACATTCCTTCTAAATCTGTCTTCTTGACCCCTGTCTTGTGTCAGGTCGTAGTTTATCAGGTTCCAGTGAGGTTGCTGAGGGCAGTTTTGGCAGGCTGGATGAGTCTTTCATCTTTACATTTATGGTGGTGTTGGCAGCTATAGCTCACACCTTTTACACCTCAGCAATGTGAAGAATTTAGGGCTATTTCTGTGTTCTGGTATGGAGTTGTTGTCATCATTATGTACCTATAGATAGAACTCTATAAATACAACTTTAAAATAAGTAGTTTCAACCCAAATTTGGGTAAAAATATTGACAAACCCAACTGTTGAGTTAAAATTGTAATTTAAATTTAATTGAAAAAATGATCCCAATGTTTTTTGTCCATATTTGACCCAATGTTGGGGTTAAAACTAGGAATGTCCCGATCAGGTTTTTTTGCCCTTAAATCAGAGTAATTTGATTTTGAGTATCTACCGATACCGAAACCCGATTCGATACTTCTATAATACATAAAAAAAATAAAGAAAAGCGAAAAAAAAAGATTCAGGATGATCCTGATGTTTTATTTAATTCACCTTATTTTAACATTCAACCACTCTGTTAACAAACAGAGCACTTCTGTGAGGTAGCTTCAACAATCAAGTAATAAATAACATCAATTCTTCACTTTTTGCAACAGTAAATATAAAAAAATCTAATATAAAAACAAACAGCACTAACTTAAAATACCCGGCAGGCAATCCTAAGTTTACATATCTCACAGTTTGCTATGGCAATGTTGTCGTCATCATTTTTATAATACCTCTAGAGCGCAGACATACTCGCGCTTTCCGCTTCAAGCTGCTTTCCTGTTCTACTTTGCCAGCATTTAACCAATAGCATCTCTGCAACAAAGTGATGTCATGCCGCACGCGTTGATGTCTCTGTGTGAAGTCAAGAAAGAGGTCTAACTTTGTGCCACCGCATAACTATAG
Source organism: Danio kyathit (assembly GCA_903798195.1). Classification (NCBI taxonomy): domain Eukaryota; kingdom Metazoa; phylum Chordata; class Actinopteri; order Cypriniformes; family Danionidae; genus Danio; species Danio kyathit. The sequence goes on along the minus strand of LR812527.1, from coordinate 41,763,032 downwards.
ATGTTAAAAAATAATGACAATATATATATAATATACATATATATTCGAGTCATTATCGGAAGATAATGAGTCTGAAACTGTGTGATCGGGCCCGATTTCCTATCATGTGATCGGATCTGGAAATCCCTATTTAAAACAACCCAGCATTTTTTTGGAGTGTACAGCAAAAAAAAAAGAATAGTAGTTACAGATTTGAATTTAAATAAAACTACAGCATTTATGGCTAATTGGTCAGTGTTTTTTTCAAAAAATTTTTAATGTTTTATTACTCTACCCTCTGAATAATACTGAGCAGTTTCAATCAAAATTTTGGTCAAACATGGACAAATGCAGCTGCTGGGTTAAATTTTTAATTCTTAATAAAATGATCCAACAGTTGAATTTTGTCAATATTTGACCCAATCTTGGATTGAAGCAGCTCGTCATTGTTTAGAGCAGGGGTGCCCAAACTTTTTTTATGAAGGGCCGAAAACCAAACTTGATTGGGGCTTGTTGGCCAAAGGTAAATATAGTTGCCATTGGTAATTTCCTAATCTATTTAATACTGTTTAGGAATGACTAGAAAACATTGCTTTATATGAACTAATACAGGTTTTCTTTTACATTTAAGAATGAACTTATTAAAATAACATCAAAACAATCTAATAGTCCTCTATCCATCGAGAGACAGCATTTACATTTTTTTAAAAATCTGAATTATTTGCAACATTTAATTGAAACATTTAATTTCAGTTTGCTTTTTTGTAGCTCAGCAATAAAACAAATTAAAAAAGTTACGTCAAATTAGAAATGACGATCTCTGTGTTAAAGTCATTCATCCCAACCCTTTCCATCATACTCACTTCTCCTCTCAGATTTGATGGTGGGCCAAAATTAAAGGTTACAATGGGCCAACTTTGGCCCGTGGGCTCTACTTTGGGCATCTCTGGTTTAGAGCATAATAATATACAGTCTTATTAATATGATAATGTTTATATACAGTAAATACTGAATACGTCTTTTAAATGAATTCTTTAAAATGCAATTCTGTTCCATTATGTGGCTCCTGCACAAGCCACAATACAGCCTCCTTTTTTAAATCAACAGAGTTGATCTAATATCTAAGGTAGCATTTAAGATTATGAAAACCTTTCCCAAATTCCTCTCCCAAATCAAAGGACTGGGAAGCACATGGTTGCAACAACAATCATCCCTGTTTGCTCTGTGGTAACATTGTCATTTTCCTGAGTCACAAGCTTTCAACCCACTGACAACTAAATGAACGAGAGCAAATCATCGGCAAAAAAAGTCAAATCGGCAAGTTGACGCGTTACGATGTGTGATTCATCGCCACCTCCTCCCCTCTGTTGGAACACACACTGTCTGTATGTGGTCAAGCTCGATTTCACCATGCAGACTGAAGCAGAATTCAGGAGCTTCAACACAGCCTAAATGTTGGGTGCAGATTGCTGTAAAGAGATGCCGAGTGTAGGAGAAGATACAGACCGAAGGCAGTTATTTATAATGTAACTTTATGCACCTGAATTCTCTGGAATTCAACAGGATTTATATCAGATATACTAAATAATGTAAAAATAACACAGTAAAATAATAGTTGCTGCCTTTTTATGTTAAGTTGAATCAAATAAATTTAAATTTACACTAAAACATCTTAAAGTTGAATCTTGTAAGACAAATCATTAAACATGTTATTATAATAAGTTAAATGAGCATAAAACAGATGTCACAGTGACTTATTTAGCAATGTAATACAGTAGATGATCAAAAGCTTTATTCAAACTCTGTAAAAAAATCCTGGTTGCCTTAAATTTTTAAGCTGAAAGAAATTAACCTTTTGAGTCCATGGAACTTATATTATGTTAAACTGACTTAAAACAGCTTGCGTAACTTATAAAGTTAGAAGATGATTAACTTAGTTTAATAAGTTACAATGAACTAAAAACATATGTTGTCATGACTAATTGATCATATTTTTTTTACAGTGAAGTTGTTCTGAAACTATTAAACAACGATGCTATTTTAAGACAATTTTGATTTTGAATTTTTGATCCACTTCAAATATGAACTACTGTATTTTTTACAGTACAAAAAGTTTAGGCTAAATTACTAAACTAAATTAAACTAAATTAAACTTCTATTTTTTCCATCTAAAATATTTAAGGTAATCTGACCAGTCATAACTTTGCTTGGTTAACTAATGACTTCTAGCGAAATCTTAAATGAAATATTTACAATTGAATTGCATATACTATAATACAATATAATAACTCAATTTTATATTCAAACCTAAAAAAAATTATGTCACAAACTTTAATAGACCAAAAGAATTGCTATTCATCTCATGGATTAAATGATTCTAAATTCTCAACAATTTATAACCTATTATTACTTAGTACGAATACATATATCTTACACTAATAATATATCTTCAAAATAGTCGTAAATGTTTTTGAGTGTATCAAACACTCACAGCGTTTAATCCACAGCTTTTACTCTTCCTCCTCGAATGGAGTGACTAAGAACTGTCTCTGAGTCACATAGGAGAGTTACTATAGTCCCCCTTTTTCGCTTCTCATGACTGAGGCTCATTTGAGCATCCTGTAAGTCAGCGGTGGTTGAAGAGCCGGTGGGTCGTCGGAGGGGCGTCAGCGCTGGCTGACCAGCCGCTGTTTGTGTATTGTGAGGTGGGAAGTAGAGAAGCACAGAGCTGCGCTGTGTTACTCAGGCAAAATACAGGGCTTGTGCTTCCACGCGGCTCGGTCCACGGCACACGGAGATGACTCACCACTCTTTTAGTGACTAACTACTGAAATATGGTAGTTTAAAAGAAGTTTTGGTGGTGCTTTAGTTCTAGAACCACAGATACAGGCAGGTTGTCCATGTCTTCCTCTTCATGCCATCTGGATATCTCTTTCTTATGGCCTTTTATTTCGGTGGAAGGGTGACGCTCTTAAATATTAAACAGGCCCAGTGTCCTCCTGTGGTGTCAGGTTTCCCAGAGCTGATGAGAATTCAGGTACTTTCTCAGATGGAGAGGTGAGGGCTTATGAAGGAGATGAGAGGGGGATGAGCAGTGCTCCTGAGATGCTGGATCTGGGTCATTATCAGCACTTTTACATAAATTATTATGAAAATGCTATTTGGGAGATATTGAATTTGAATGAAGGGAGATAATATTGATATCATATTGATATTGTACATATCCACTGCACATATACATTGTAACTTCATATCTATCTGCATACTTCTAATAGTTAATAGCAACCTATGTCATATATCATCTATTGTAAATATCTGATCATAGTTAAAACAATCTATACACAGTATAACTGTTCATAGTACATCCATCTGTAAACATCACCATAGTTTTTCTATAATTGCACTTTTATAACTTATACCTACAGTATATCCTGCACTGCTGCTATTGCACTCCTGTTTAGACTAAACTGCATTTCGTTGCTTGTACTTGTACATGTGTAATGACAATGAAGTTCATCTAATCTAAAATCAACTGTCTAATCTAATCTAATATGCCAAATATTATGTTTTTATTGCAGATTTAATTGGGAATAATGTTTTTAACATCTAATATTAAACATGTATTTTTCTAGTTGTATAGAGTGACAGAATGACAGTCAGAAAGTTGCAGCTGTAGAAGAATATTGGCTTGTAAATCTTACAAAAATATAATTGACTAAGAATCAAAATGTCCAAAACTCTTATCAATGAGTAGACTAACCTTCAGTAAATTTTAAGTCAACTACACTAATTCATTAGATAAAGTTAACTGTGGGTTTTACAGTGTAGTATTAAAATATTTAAGCTTTTAAAAAATGTATGTAACAACTGAATCTAATATTAGATATAAGACATTTTGTTGAAATGTCGGCAATCAATTAAACCTAGTATGAGTCTTTAAGATATTTTAAGTGCACAAAAACATTACATTTCTTTGTTTTCCTTTACGAAATTCCATCAACAATGTATTTATCCAGCTTTCTGAAAGTGACATCTTAAACCAATTATTTAAAATTAAAATAATTAAATAAAATAATAAATAATTGTATAATTACAATAATTATACAAAATATTGCAGGTGTAGAAACATTTCTCACTCATAAATTACTAGTAAATTCACCAAAAATGACAAAGAATCAACATGTAAGAATGAATTAAAATAGTTTCAAGCATAAAAAAGACTGAAGTCTTTAAAAATCTTTGTTTTACTTAAATTATTTTATTACAATGTATTGAAAATGGACAATGCTGAACCTAACATAAGCAAATAAGTCATTTAAGTTGTAATATTTAAATGTAATCTTAAAAATAGCGATTCTAATCCGACTCTTTTACTGAAAAACTGTACTACATTAAGTTTAAAAAAGCTAATGTTTTGAGGTATAACACATTTACACTCTCAGAAAAAAGGTACACGGGTGGTACAAATAATGTTCCTTAAGACCCAGATTTGTACCATTTGTAAAGTGTACCTTGTATTGTACAGAAAAGACCTCTTATGATACCGTTCTGTACCTTGGTACAATGAAATGAAGGTACACATTGTTCTCATAAAAAGGTACATAAGGTTGGACAACTCCTTATTACAATATCTATGAAAATAAATATATTACTGGAAAGTCCAAAGTGATTTTAGGAATAATTTCCATATTAAAACATGAATCATCATTTAAAAGCAAATGTTTAAAGAAACTCACAAACATGAAATTTTTAGGTTCTATAATACAAAAACAACTGGTAAAACAAAAACTATACTGTAGCTATTGTAAACTAAACATTTAAGGCATTTTTAATAAACATTGGTAAGCATTTTCTGATAAATACACTTTCATTATTGATATCCGCACCTTTTGGTGTTTGCTTTCCACTACACACGTGAGCTGGCAAAAGTCCTGCATATGTAAAGTGTTCAGCAGACAACTTTAATGTTGTAAAACTAATCAAACAATTGGTCATATCTCGTTACAATACTTTTGCTAATTCTATTTCTATTTCAAATTAAGCAAATTAAATGAACTTTAAGTCATTACAAAGGTTAATGTGTGGAAATTAGAGAAAGAATGTTTTATATTGTACATGGGAGAAACAAAACTTCATTGTTGTCAAAATCATTGTTAAAATGTATTTGATGTTTTACTGAAAATAAATTGACTCATTTTGGAAGTGTCTTGTCACTGTAGTGGTACCTTCATGGATCAGATTTTACCTTTGATGAAGGTATATATATTGTTTCTGCAGGTTTTAAAAACCCAAAGGTTACATTTTGGTTTCCCATGGTACAAATCATATCCTTAAAGGTACAACTGCAATGGTACAAATTAGTTGTCTTGTCATAAAGTACAATTCCGTTCCATAAAAAGGTACTGCCCCAGTGACAGGGTTGTACCTTCTTTGGTACAACATTCTACCATTTTTTTGAGAGTGTAGGCTGATCCGATGGTTCACTTCTCACAGTGTATATTTGACAATGGTAAACCTATTTAAAAACACATTTATGACTACTCAGTTTAGTAGGACGGGAGCGAATTCTTCTTTAAAAGAGACAGTACTCAACGTTCCTCGGTCCAATAAGTAGGGGAGTTCTGCTCCTAAAGATCCTCGGCACAGCCTAGGCGTTTTTTCACCACGACTGCCGGCTTTTCTCTCTCTCCCTTCCTCCCCTTTCGCTCTCCCCCCTTCTTCTCTTTTTTTCTGAATGGGTGTCCTCCTCTCTTCTAACCTCTCAATTCACAGCAGCATTGAAACAGGACACTACCCTGAACACTGATAGGCTGTGGGCAAATACGCTCAGCCCCTCGACTCAACCCTATAAGTACTATGGCATTCCCTATCCAGTGTATGACTGACTGTTTAGAGGCACAGAGAGAAAGACGGCCAGGGGAAACGGAGAGAATAGGAGGGGGCGGTTAGAGGAGTTTTAAATTCAGTGACAGTGATAACAATGATATATATTCGTGCTCCGCTGAACGGGGGAAGCACTTCAGACTCTACGGCACGCTTCCTCTGTCTCTATCGCTTTAAGAGTGTTACTGATAGTCGCTAAAAGAATGCGAGTGGAAGAGAGAGAGAGAGAGAGAGAGAAGAGAAGAAGCAGAGGCATGCGTAGAGACACAGCACTGAAGCTCATATGGAGAAGACTGATAATACTGAGCCGAGCGGGGTTTGGTTTTATTTTCAAGCGCCGTGAAGAGGCTGGACGGAGGGGGAAGTCGGGGACCCCGCACATGCAGCGCTCAGCCATCAGGAAGTACTCTTTTCACCCAGACAGAGTAAGTCAATCGAGAGCAGAGGGGGAAAGACAGAGCTCTGCCTACTAATGGATATCATATGGTGTTGCTTTAAAACTGAGAAATTGTTTGCAGGCTGAGAATTTGGGTGGTTGAAATTATTAGTGTTTAATATCTAGACTTACTATAGGTGTGTGTATGTGTGTGTGTGTGTGTGTGTGTGTGTGTGTGTTCATAGGACTTTCATTCATTCCATGTGCTTTCATTTGCTATCTGGGTCACATGATGGTAGTTAACTGGAGAAAATTGTTGATTTTAACTTAACCGAGACTGAATGTTGAACTGATATGGAAAATATCTCAACGTTGCTAGTGTGCTCATTCTAATAGCTGATCCCACATGCGGCTGCGTTTTAAGACAGATTTGTCAATGTGCCTTTTGGAGAACATATTTTGGGGGGTTTCCCTTGGGACGGCGGTTGTTACATTGGCCCAATGAGAGCGTGCTGTGTTTCAGCTAAGGCTAGCGAGCACAGAAGGAGGAAGAATTTATAGAGAGTACCCTACACAATGCTGCTTCTTATGAATGAGCGTGTGAGCATGACTTCTGATTGGCCGGCTGCTCTTGGGTAATAAGAGGACGCACTCTCTGGTTTGCCGGCCGGCCCACTAGTGGCCATTCTGTGGGTGGAATCACCGGTGTTTAGATTAGTTACCTTCTATGTCTTCTCCACCAGCTGTTGCTGCAATCTTTGCTGTTTGTTCATGTGTAGATATATTCGAGGTGACATTTTTATGAGGCTGTGTGTGAGCGTGTAGAACAAGAAAAGCCGCTCAGGGCTGCATATGTTTTATTGTAGTCAGGACCAATCAGAATAGAGACACACTGGATTCGGCCCAGCTGTTGTCCTTCAGGATCTACTGTACGTGAATGACCTTCAAATGAGTCGAGCTGAGCTTCGAGTCAGGATTTTGTGTTGCTGTTGAAAATGGTGTGAGAGATGTAGTTTTTAGATTTGATCAGATTCATTTGGATGAATTAAAAGTTGACTTTTTTTAAAGTAAAATGTTCATTTATAAACTATATTTCAAGAATGTTTAAAAAGAAATTAATACTTTAATTCAGCAACTATGTATTAAACTCAAAAAAGGCTTTTATAATAATACAGAAAATTTTTGTTTGAATTAGATGGTATTATTTAGACATTTTTGTTCATTAAAGAGTCCTCAAAACTGTATCCAAAAAGTCCACTAAGCAAACACAACTGTTCTCTGAATTAAATACATATATTTAAGTCTTATTACGAGTAGTTTTATAAAGGATCATGTGACATTGAAGACTGAAGTAATTGTTTAAAATTTATCAGAAATAAATGACATTTTAAAATGTGTTCAAATAGAAAAGTCAATTTAAATTGTAACATTTAAATAATAAATATTTCTCTTAGTAATTTCTATTATAAAATATAAAAATCATGTAAAAATTGTATTTTATACTGTGGAAAAATTGCATTTTATACTGTGGACACTGTAAAAATAATAAGATCAATAAGATATGACAGGATACATAAGGTAATGCTTTAAATGTTCAGCTGTTTTCAGCATTAATTACATTTGAACTACATTTTAAAATGCATCAAAGTAGAAAAGTCGATTCAAATTGTAATTTTTACAAAATATTCTTATTGTAAGTTATATTATAAAATATAAGGAATATTATTATTTTTTTAGGAAGTTACAGTTGAAGTCAGCATTATTAGCCCCCTGAATTATGACCCCCCCCCCTCCCCTATTTTTTTCCCCCAATATCTGTTTAACGGAGAGTTTTTTTTCCAACACATTTCTAAAACATAATAGTTTTAATAACTCATCTCTAATAACATTTTATTTTATCTTTGCCATGACGACAGTGCATAATATTTGACTAGTTATTTTCAAGACACTTCTATACAGTTTAAAGTGACATGTAAGGCTAACTAGGTTAATTAGGTTAACTAGGCAGGCTAGGATAATTAGGCAAGTTATTATATAACGATGGTTTGTTCTGCAGACTATTGAAAAAATATAGCTTAAAGGAGCTAATAATAAAAACATTTTAAATAAAAAATTTTTAAATAAAAACATAAACAAAAATAATAATAATAATAATAAAAGAAATAAGACTTTCTCCAGAAGAAAAAATATTATCAGACATACTGTAAAAATTTCCTTGCTCTGATAAACATAATTTGGGAAATATTTAAAAAAGAAAAAAAAATTCAAAGGGGGCTAATAATTCTGACTTTAACTGTATATTGCAAAATATTAGGAAGAATATTATATTTTAGAAAGCTATGAACTAGAAGCTATGAATCTGACAAGGCAAAATTTTATTTTATAGTGTGGATAAATGCACTGTAAAAATAATAAGATCAATAAGTCATGACAGTTTATGGTTTTGATAATATATCATAATAAAATCAGATATTCTTTCAACAAAATACGGTATTACTTAAAAAAAAATTAGGTTTTAAATCCAGTTTAATGGAAAGTAAATATGAATACAAACTTTTAAAAAAATGAAAACAAGACTTTTTTTTTTACAGAGTAGATATGCCATTATCTCTTTCACTCAGTCTATCTAGTGTGCTGCAGATACAGGATGTGCAGTTAAAGTCCCTTAAACCGTCACCTAACACACTAACCTAATTATTTTATTGCCGACTCTACGCAGACGCCTTCCGGAAACGACTGCAAACAATAGCTACCCTAAAATTAGACCTCAAGGCTACCTTCCACCATGTGAGGCTCTAACAGGAAGTGAAGTTGGAGGATGCAGGGCGTTGGGTGTGGAGAGGGTGTGAGTGTGAACATGCAAAGACTGACGCCTCATGCAGCCAGAGGAATGTGCCGGTCACACATTGACCCCCCGTGCTTACAGAAGGGTGCGGCGGTAGAACCTACACCCACCAAACGTGCTCACGCATCCGCCGTGTCTTGTGTTCTACAGCTATGCCAAACCTACCACTCCCTTTAGTCCAACCTTGCAGCGGGCGAGTTCTCATGCCCACCCAAGGAAGTCTGGCTTAAAATTAAAATAATGGCGTCATTTACTCTCCCTCATTCCTTTCGTTTTTATACTGAAGAACACAATAGATGTTTAGTGTACGTAATAATCAAAGTTATACAAAATGAATCCATTTTTTTCCTCAGTTGAAAGGAAGCATACAGGTTTGGAATTGTTACAATGCAGGAGGATTTTTTTAACCAGCATGCTCCTCATGGAAGACCCGGGTGTATCGCATAACAGGGCTTCCGTTGTCTCTGAAAGGAGCATGATAGTGTAGTGCAGTGCCTACGAGGTATTTAGATGAGACGATAAAATGTTAGTTAATCATAAAGTCTTGACACCTTTTGCGCAAGATCTGTCTCTGAAGGAACCCATATATAAATCCAATATATGTCGATATTACTAGACAAAAGTCTTGTCACCTATCCAAGTTTTAGGAACATCAATTAATAACTTGACTTCTAGTTGATCATTTGGTATCAGAAGTGGCTTATATGAAAGTAAAAAGCCTCTAGATTCGGCTTATTTTACCAAAATAAAATAGGATCATGTCTTGATCTTTAATGATTTAGATAGGACAGTAATGTCTGTCTTAGCTTAGACAAAAGTCTTGTCACTTAACAGAAATAATGTACAGTATAGAATATAAAGTCATGCTGCAGTGGAAAAAGAATTAATACTCTGTATGACTCCCATGAGCTTGGAGGATTGCATCCATACATCTCTGCAATGACTCTAATAACTTATTAATAAAGTCATCTGGAATGGCAAAGAAAGCATTCTTGCAGGACTTCCAGAGATCATCAAGATTATTTGGATTCATTTTCAATGCCTCCTCCTTCGTCTTTACCCCAGACATGCTCAATAATGTTCATGTCTGGTGACTGGGCTGGCCAATCCTGGAGCACCTTGGTCTTCTTTGCTTTCAGGAACTTTGATGTGAAGGCTGAAGTATGAGAAGGAGCGCCATCCTGCTGAAGAATTTACCCTCTCCTGTGGTTTGTAATGTAATGGGCAGCACAAATGTCTATTTTTTCAACCATTGGAATATAAATATGTACAAATATATGTTTAAATATATTACCTATAATTTTGTATATGTGTTCATATATGGCCATATTTATAAAGGTTATGTAAATATTTGTAATTTCAATGGTTGAAAATTTTTTTTTAAATGAAAATGGCCATTATATATATACAGTTCAAGTCAGAATTATTAGCCCAACTTTGAATTTTTTTTTACTTTTTTAAATATTTCCCAAATTATGTTAAACAGAGCAAGAAAATTTTCACAGTATGTCTGATAATATTTTTTCTTCTAAAGAAAGTCTTATTTTAGCTAGAATAAAAGCAGTTCTTAATTTTTTTAAAAAAACATTGTAAGGTCAGTATTATTAGCACCTTTAAGCTAGATTTTTCCCCGTTAGTCTACAGAACAAACCATCGTTATACAATAACTTGCCTAATTACCCTAACCTGCCTAGTTATCCTAATTAACCTAGTTAAGACTTTAAATGTCACTTTAAGCTGTATAGAAGTGTCTTGAAAAATATCTAGTCAAATATTATGTTCTGTCATCATGGCAAAGATAAAATAAATCAGTTATTAGAGATGAGTTATTAAAACTATTATGTTTAGAAATGTGTTGAAAAAATCTTCTATCCATTAAACAGAAATTGGGGAAAAAAATAAACGGGGGGGCTAATAATTCTGACTTCAACTGCATGTATACATGATTCATTTATGACATACATTTTATTAATGTAAAATCCAAATATAATAATCCATATGTAATTTTGCATATTTTCCATTCAGATTTCTATAAGGCAATCAAAGCTGAAATCAGCATGATTCAGATTTCTAAGTCAAGTTTTAGTGGCAGATGAGAATTGTCAGACTTCTGTATGGGGAGTGGTGGGAGTGACAGGCGCAGGGAGCCGCTGGCACGTTCCACCGGTGTGCGGAGTTGCTTTCGTATCCATGGGTGTGTTCAGGCAACATTTATGTCACCGACACAACCTTGACATACCTGCCGTAAATGTGCCACAGTCAGCTTGCGTAAACGTTCTTACTCTGCATTTCTTGTGCTTATCTATTCAAATGATAACTGTAATTCTATCAAGCTTAAAATCTGGTTATATAGCAGAGTTCCCATCAGAGAATTGCTTTTGTTCCCAATTCTGTCTTCATACTGTTCCTGATGTAATGAAAGTTGCAAAGAGGTAGACGGAGAGAAGGTGTGTGTGTGTGACGTGCGTGCTCAGGTAGCAGCAAAACACACACCCAGTGCTTTGTGCAATCGTGCCCATATATGGGCAGTGTTTCCCCACCTGGGCAGAGCACATGCAGTGCATTGAATTCCAATAAGAGACGAGTGTAGTACGTGTGGCAGCACGTCATGGAAAATGAGAATCAATGCCGATCACTATGTTTCCTCTCTCTCTTTGCTTGTTTTGTGCTTCCAGTGTCCAATTAAAGTAAATTATGAAGCAGGTAGCAGGTTGCCCACAGATACATGTACATGCAAACTAGACTTAGCAAGGCTGTGTGTCATTTAGAATTCAAGAATTTTATCATGTAGTGGCAAAATGTCTTCAAAAATGTATCAGTAAAATCTTTTAAATGAAGAATTGTGTATCATAATGCATGATACAACTTCTCAGTTTCTCTGGGTTTATAATTATGTTTTAAGTAAAACATAATTTTACCTTTTACGTTACTTCATTCATTCATTTTCCTTCAGCTTAGACCCGTTATTCATCAGGGGTCACCACAGCGGAATGAACCACCAACTTATCCAGCATATGTTTTACACAGCGGATGCATATATAAACGCTCACGTTCACACACATACACTTCGGCTAATTTACTTTATTCAATTCACCTATACCGCATGTCTTGGAATTTGGGGGGTAACTGGAGCACATGGAGAGAACATGCAGACTCCACACAGAAATGCCAACTAGTCCAGCCGGGACTCGAATCAGCAATCTTCTTGCTGTGAGGTGACCACTGAGCCACCGTGCTGCCGCTTTTAAGTTACTTATTTCTTTTTAAATTTGAAATAAAAATGTTGTCATTTAGAGTGTTTTTTATTACAAAGAATAACAATAAGGTGTAGTGTTTTCAGACAAGTTTATATTCGTTTTTAGGCAACACAATGCCAATGTATTAACTTCAGAATGGTTAAGAAATCAATAATTGGGGCGATAACCATGGTTTTCAATTACAACAAATGGACAAATGTTCTGCCAGATGGATGCTGCACACCAGTGGTGCTGCAGAGAGACCCCCTCATTTGATTGCAAATTCATTGGGTGTGTATCAAAATACATTGCCATGTAAATGCATTCAATTAATTAATGACATTACATTTCCTGAAACAAAAACTATATTTTATACCTTATAAAACAAATACATAAGTATATAGATAATAAGGTAAACATATTAATGTAATAGACATCTTAATATGTAAGAAACATTTGATTTATGAAGCTGCATTGCAAATTTGAAGTCTTGATGCGTTCATTGCTTTGTCCTTGTTGAACTTTGTGTTATATTATTCATTACCAGAACTTTTCGAGTAGTTTGGAGCACTGGCATCATGTAAAGCAGAAACCCTGTGCTGCCCTGCTTCTTGCTCTGGAAGACCTGCATCCAAACTCTTTATGGCCTTTGCGATCTGTGCTGTGGGGTGGAGGTGGTTCAGATATCAGCGGCAGGGTTAGTGCACTCTCAAACAGAGCGAGTATTATAGCTATTTTAAGAGCGTTGTAATGCCCTAATGGAGATGAATTTATCGGCCCTCATTTAGGTGTAATGCTATACGCTTCAGTGTGCTTCGAGAGCAGGACCGGGCCCGGGGCAGCGCTGGGAGTTTTTCGCGCTGGGGAATAGAAGGCTTTTGCTCTCCAGGCCAGCGTGTGAGTGGGTGTGCTGTGGCCCAGACTCCCTCATTCTCTCTCAATCTTTCTCTCTCTTTCTCGCTCGAGCCTGCGCTTCTGCCAAGGCCTTGTAAAGGGACTGTAGGCTCTGATGTGTGCCAGCTCTTTCCCATCAATACAGCCCTCTGGAAAGAGTCTCTCGCTTTTTCTCACCGAAAGCCGAGAGTCCAGCGCAGGGCTTCCTGTAGCTCGTCTACCAATGGCAGGAAGGCTTTTCATGTACAGTATATGGTAGTTTGCCGTGAGACTTTACCGCCTAGCTAAGGGATCAGCTTTCACTGCAAACCTGACCCATCTGTAGAGCTTCACTCTAATGCAGCCCACATTACAAGCCATAAAGCAAATGGACTTCCCAGCCCTGGAGTCGGTCAGATTTTGGCAAAAAAAAAAGAAACTCCTGGTGTAATGGCAGCATGGCAGAAACCTCTCACCTTCCCTGAACTCTTCTGGGAAATGGAGCCTCTTTCTCTGATCCGGTCTCTCGCTGGTTAGCGACGTTTTAGAAGCCGGTCGGAACCAATTACACTCACCCTCCTGATGGCAGATCGAGCGGCCTTATCTGATCTACCCGTCAGGCTAATGGAATTACATGTTGATTCGCAGAAAGTTGGTAGAATCCGACTCTTCCCTTCCACTGTGAGGGGCAAGTGGGCTTAGGGGAAATGAAATGAATCTCCCTTACACCTTTCACAGAGTCAGAGCCAAACTCTCCACGTATGATCGTATCACCGAAACCCTATCGAGGTTGATTATCAGCAAGACGCAATCCCTCATCAAGGCTGGTATGGCACGGTTACTTACCCTAAATCAAATTAGACTTTAAAACCAACCCTCCCGCTTCCTTAATGACAGAAGACCACCTCTTGGTGAAAGCGATATCTGTACTTGTTTTGAATGAAGCCCGAGGCCCATTCAGTGTGCTTGTTTTCAGTAGGACGTTCATAGCAAACAGCTGCTATTGACAGAAAGCAGTCCAGACTTCTTTAGAAGCATTGCCCCCGTGTAGGTAGGAGGTCAGAGGCGGCGAGGACAAAACACAGCCGGAGCCTTCAGTTGAAAATTGATTTTTGCTGTAAGCCATGAGCGCCGGCTGTCAGACTTATCACCTCAAAGATCGAAAATAGTATTAGGTCGTCTTATAAGTGAGCCTCTGAAATTTCCGGTTCAGCAAAGTAGTCCTCGGCGTCAGCTAGAATCGAAAAGCTACAGTGCTGATTCTCGGAGGTATGAATCATTCATCGCATATTGATTCGCTTGTGCTTTTCTACAAATGCTTTGGCATGTACAAATAGAAACACACTTGCCTGGGTTCCCCTCCTTCCTCCTGCTGCTGTGGGTAATGATTCAGTTCCTGCTTGGTGACCGACAACGTTGACAGCATTCTGGTCAGGGGCTCGGCTGCTGCTCCTCTCAGAATCTGGATGTGGTCAGGCCAGTCATCTCCCAGGCAGCCAGGAGGAAACCCACATCAACTGAAACTCGCTGGGGCTCCAGGAATAGCCCAGCTCGGGGAGGTTACCCTGGCAGCTTCCTCTCTTCCCTTTCTCCTCCCCTCCAATCTTTAGCCTCCCCCTGAAAGGACAGCTCTGGCCCACGTCTTGTAAATCGTGAGTAGTACAAGCAGAGGCTCATCAGTTCTAGTTTTGGACCTGCCCCGGTATCTGGAGCCGCATCAATAAACACAAAACCTGCTGTGATCTGGGCTCTGCCTGCAGTGAACGTCTTCATTAGAAATGATTGATCATTAGCATTAATGTTGCTGAACATTTTTCATCAAACGCGGCGCTAGATAAATCACATTTGCTATTTGATTCGGTTTTCATTACGGAGCCGAGAGAGAAATTGTCTCTTAGAAATATCGTTCTGGAGTTCCCCCTCAAGGCTTTGACGAGTCGTAACTTTGATGTCTGTTCATAAGGCCACCTAAAGGCCCTGGCTTTTTAAGAAACATCATGAATTTACCTGTCATGCTTTGCGTGTCTCTTTGATCAGCAGCAATGGAAATTGCAGTTTATAAAGTATAGTGAAAGAGAACTTTAGCTGGGATTTTTGGACATTTTCATTTATTTTGACAACGAATAGGGTAGCATTTCATCCTTTATTTTCTAAGCTCTTGTTTGTGAATTAAAACAAAAAGAGTTGAGTGTGGGGTTAAAAAGTATGCTTTTTCAGTAATTGGCTTGTTTATTTATATTGATGTCAGGCGAATAAAATATTTTTATCTGTATATTTTTCTATATCAAAAATAATGTATTGTTTCTGATATTACTATCATGTTGTGTATATAAGTTAAATAACTCATTTTCTCTCTCTTATTTTACTTACAGGGTCATTTAAGAAGACTGAGTCTGTTCAGATCACACGATGATCAATCTTCATTTAGGTGAGCACATGTTATATATAAATTAATATTGCAGCAAATGTACTCTTTTCCCCTCCATATGCACCAGACACATTCTTATAAGTACCCTATGCTTCCTAAAAACACTGTGCAATACTGAGTGTGCTCCACACAGGTGACAAAAACCACCTGTAGGACAAGCTCTCTGCTCTCTGTATGCTTGGAGGAAAAATAATTCTAACTTCAACTTGTCAAAGCATTTCTGTACTGCTACTCTTTGATGTGTATCTTTTATTCTCACTTGTAAGTCACTTTGGATAAATGAATGTAAATGTACATTGGCAAACCTATTTAGTATCAGCAGCATATATAGCACGTATAGCGATAAAATACCAAACTAAGACTTAAAAAAGAAGAGCGTGTTTGAACATAGGAGATTTCTTTACATTCAGACTTTCAAAGATGGCCGCTTCACAACTGCAGCAAATGTCATGTTACAGCACAGTGACACACACTCCTCCTCTCCATATGCACCAGACACCTTCTAATACGTGTCATATGCTTCCTAAAACACTGCAATTCTGAGTATGCTCCACACAGGTGAGACAAAAATCACCTGTAGGACACACTCTCTCCTCTCTGTTTGCTTAGAGGGAAAATCATTCTAAACTAACTAGGCATGGGCTGGTTTCATGGTTTCACAGTATTGTGATTACCGCTCCAAAATCTCTTCTATTTAAATGTCTGGGTAAAAAAACAAAAACTTTTTTCCCCTTTGAACACAATATTTTTTATTTTGAGAAACTTTTAAAACATTTGGGAGCAGTAAACATGTCAGGCTGAATAATTCAAATGAATCATTGACTTCTGCTGTCTTCATTAGTTTCAAAACAGATTTCGTTACAGTTTAAAATGGCATCTTGGATATCTTTTCTACTGTTAGAAATCTTTTCTGTTAGATATCTTATACTGTTAGATATCTTTTCTAAAGATACTGTTGTCCTTACATATACTACAGGAACGGTATAGCAGAAAATGTTGGTGGTATACATTGAAAACGATTATCGTCCCATGCCTAAAATTAATTTAAGCTTGTCAAAGCATTTCTGTACTGCTACTCTTTGATGATTGATGAAATGAGTGAATGAAAATATACATTGGCAAACCTATTCAGTATCAGCAGCATAAAAATGTATAGCGATAAAATACCAAACTGAGACTTAAAAAAAGAAGAGCGTGTTTGAACAGAAAAGATTTTTTTACATTCAGACTTCCAAAGACGAACGCTTCACAAAGTGATTACACTTTAAATTTCAATCACTTTTAATCTGAAATGTGCAAAAATGTCTGCTGCAGCACTTTAAAAAGACCTTCAGTGTCTGCAGCACAAGCCGCGTCTTCTGTGCTGACTAGCAGAGCCTTGGGCTGAGCAGAGACTGTGGAAGGTTATGAATGGAATGTGCCGGAATTCTCCTAATGTTTACAGGTCATTCATGTGAAGTCGCGGGCTGGGGCTTCTCCTCAGGGGCAGACAATAGTGTTTGAGCAGGAAGCACATACCTCCCTCGAGAGCCTCACGGCACGCTCCCCCCCACCCCACTATACGCCACACACTCGCTAGAAAATGTAAAACAAATTTAAAACACAAATTAGGAAGACTTAAAAGAGCAATGGGTGGATTTATACGTGTACTTCATTACACAAATTGTTTAGTTCTTACAAGCGAGGCTTTTGTATTCGCATCTTTCCAAAGTGTCCCTTAATGCAATTCATTTTCGGAGCCCGTTGTTGACGCTGCCAGAAAAAATACAATGAGAATGTAAATGTGAGCGAATGGAACAATATAGCTGTCAACATCAGCTGTCATTCTGGAAACGGAGCAGTGAATTTTGACAGAGTTTTTCAAGCCTAGAATCCAAAGCGCTTTACGGTCAACAAGGCAGACAGTCAGTTTCTCATTTAAACCGCATAATCATAACTTTAGCTTAGCATAAACGAAGCCCACGTTTATGAGACACGACACAGAGGTTTATTCTACCAGCAACTCTCTGTTAAGGCCACTCTCACATGACGGTTCACTGCTTACTAAATGGCTTTAACTGTTTCAATCAAGAGTCACTTACAAAAGAGGACTGTGGCCGTACCATGGTACACTGAGAGCATTTTGTTGTACTTTTGATTTATGGGTCAGTGGTGTGATCTGCTCATTGTTTATAATTGGTCTGTCTGTCTGTACTAATGATTTTTTAAATCTTTTTAAAATGAGTGTCATGCTCCACATAAATATTTGTGTGATAAAAACATACAGTGCTCAGCATAATAGAGTACACCCCATTTTGAAAATGAATCTTTTTATCAATTTCTCAGTGAATATAGGCAATGTATTTTGGTGCATTTAAACAAAACAGATTTATCAAACAGATATATTTATTAAAATAATATTTTAGTCACCAAACATATTTAGAAATTGAAAGATAACACAATTAAATTCCAGCTAAATATTGCTAAACAAAATTACAACCTACAAACTAAATTTTTCCATTTTTTTGCTTCTTTTGATTTTTCCTCTTTTTTTTAAAAAATTGTGTTCAATATTTTTCTATAACATATAAATTTGGGTGTACTAGTTTTTGGACCGTTATCGTAAGTTATTTTGTTAGATAAGCTCCAAATTTGGCTCCAGTACTGACTAATCTAATGTTTATGCACAAATATAATATTGTATAGCTTCCTATTAGAAATATGAGTTTAAAAGATAGATTTGTGAGGGGTGTAATATTATATGCTGAGCATTGTATATTATTTTAAATAACTTTTTATTTTAATGTATTTGAAAAATGTAAAGCTCTGCATTTTTCTTCAAAAATCATCATTATAAAATGCTGAGCTGAATTCTTATTATCAATGCTGAAAGTAGCTGTGCTGTTCAGTATTCCTGTGTAAAATATTATACTTTTGTTTTTCATTATACTAAAAGTTGAAAGGAACAGCGTGCATTTGAAGTAGAACAAAAAAAAATGTTGATCTCTATTGATTGAATTCATTCCAAGGATAATTGCAGAATTCAAGTATTACTTTTTAATTAAAATCAAATAAATGTTCATATTTTAACACAATAAAATAAACAAGTTAATTAATGTAGTTAATTTTACATTTAAACATAGTAGTGGAACACTATCTGTTAAACAACATTTGGATATAGTTCAGTTTTGATTCAATGGATGGGTGTTTTCCATGTAATTACACTTTTGAATTGGATTATGGGACCTCGATGTGTGCTCTCACAACTTTAAATATAACATTTTAACATTGCAGTTTAACAACGTGATTTTTATTGTAATTTGTAGGGGTAAAAAAATGTAATAGGAGCTAATCTGTATTTAAACATTCATTCCTTCATTTTCTTTTCGACTTAGTCCCTTTATTAATCAGGGGTCACCAAAGTGGAATGAACAGTCAACGTATCCAGCATATGTTTTACACAGTGGATGCCCTTCAAGTTGCACTAAGAAACATCCATACACTCTCATGCACTACGGTCAATTTAGCTTATTCAATTCACCTATAGCGCTGTGGGGGAAACCGGAGCACCCAGAGGAAACCCACGCCAACACGGGGAGAAAGTGCAAACTCCACACAGCTGCTGTATTTAAACAAAATCTGTAAAATAACTGGACAAAATACTGGAAGCTTATTACTGGATTTGTTACTGTAATTTACATGAATAACCCAATATTTTGTTTGAAACATTTACTAAAAATGTCACTTTGTTAACCTTTCCTACTTCAAAAGTTGTCAATGTCTCATAATGCACATCAAATAAGTGCACAACACATTGTAAAAAGCGATTACTTGATTTTATGTAAAAAAAAAATAAGTAAACACATTACCTTTAAATGATTACATAATTGAAATATGTACATAATTATACAAATAAAGTAACAAATAACTGGTTTACTCATTTAAGTCAATGTGATGCTTTTAAGGCAACAAATTTACTCGCTTTAAAAAAAAAAAAAAAAAAAACTAGTCACTTATTACAGTGACCCCATGAATCACAAAATACAGGACATGGTTAATTATTACTTTTTTACACAGTGTAGTAATTTACTGTGCATATCATAAGATACTCCAAAAGAACTTAGTAGATTTTTGCCTTTTGGAAGATTTACCTCTTAATTGTCAATCCAGAAGTCAGCCAGACACAGTTAGTCAACCCATTGTCTCTTGTTCAGTAAATACTCTCAGTAGTTCTCTGGCCTCACGCTGCCCACAGTCAAACCGGGGCAGAGGATTGGAATTCGGGTTAGGAATGAACTCCCTAATGGAGCAAAATTGAAGTCAAGTGACCATCAGCTGGCCAAAGTATGTTTGATCAATACAGTCACAAGGTCTCAGGTATGCAAAGCTGGAGCTTTTACAGGAGGGTGTGAAGAGAGCCTACAACATACACATCACCACTAGCTATGTTTTCTGTCCAAAGATGCCATTTAGACTTGTGCGCAAACTGGAATATCACAGAAAACATTTGCGAATGAAGCACTGTTTCCATCCAGTCTATCAAAGAGAGCAAAATTGACACTTTCTGATAAACTGGTGGCAAATATCAAGAAAAGTGGAATTGGCTGTGGTAGGAGAAGCCACTGTGGGCCTTTTTTCATTCATTCATTTTCCTTAGGCTTAGTCCCTTTATTTATTAGGGGTCACCACAGTGGAATGAACCACCAACTTATCCAGCATTTGTTTTACGCAGTGAATGCCCTTCCAGCTGCAAGCCAGCACTGGGAAACACCAATACACTCTTGCAGTCACACATACTCACACACTATGGCCAATTTAGCTTATTCAGTTCAACTATACTGCATGTCTTTGGACTGTGGAGGAAACCGGAGCACCCAGAGGAAACCCACGTGAACACGGGGAGAACATACAAACTCTATACAGAAATGTCAACTGGCCCAGTCAGGGCTCGAACCAGCAACCTTCTTGCTGTGAAGCGACTGTGCTAACCACTAAGCCACCATGTCGCTGGGTTATCATATTATTATTGACTTCTTCTGCCTCAGCAAATGAACGATTGGTGGCGTTTGGAAGTATGAGACCACTCTTTGGGTACGCAGCTGCACAAGACTTTCTGAGATGTGGGCTGTCCATTAATGCCATCCGATCACTCTCTGTGATCATTAAAAATCCCAGGAAGTCCTTCGAAAGAGAGTAGGGATTTAACCCTGGCATCCTGGCCAAATTTACCCACTGGCATCTCTCTATTATGGCCTCCTAACCATCCCCATTTTATAATTGGCTTCATCACTCTGTCTCCGCTCCACCAATCAGTCGGTGTGTGGTGTGCGGTATAGCACAATATGGCTGCCGTCGTGTCATCCAGGTGGATGCTGCACACTGGATGAGGAGATTCCCCCCCTAAAAATGTGTAAAGCACTTCCAGGAAATTATTATTATTATTATCACACCCATTTTTGTCATGTTAAAACAAAATCAATTGAGTTTTCGATGCCCATACTGAAATTTATTCATGTGTTTGTAGTTTATGCACATTTATTTCCTGGCGGATAAATGTTTATCCTATTGAGTAATACATAACATACACGAATACGTTTTTTAATGCACATTTTGATGATTTAATTAAGCATTTTTTTATGCAAAATTCAAAAATGTGCCTAAAAGTAGGTGGACGGAAACATAGCTACTGTCAGTCCAACAGGCAACCATTGCCTTTCATTGTTCAACAATGCAACAATCTTCTACACTTGTCAATTTAGCGAGTCCCTCTTTTGTTTATCCAGCTGAGGATGATTTAATTAGATGACGACCCAATCAAAGCGCACCTTCGACAGCTAACAAGCAGCCACTTCTAATTAATAAGACTTGAATTAAGTGCTCTGGACGGACGTGTGCCAAAGCACTAAGTGGAATGAGGGCGCGATGGCGATTGTTAGGAGAGAAGCACACAATGCTTGGCTAAAAAGGGTGTGATGAGCGGCTCTAAAACCGGCCTGTGTCTGCCCGCCTGCAGTCCTGCCTCCAGGCTAATGGGAAAGAATGAGAAATATTTGCGAGAGTGCTAACGCCATGCTTAAAAATGCCCATCGGGAGATTAGCTCCCCCTCCCCGGTGCTGACTGTCTCTGTGCTGCGAGCGAAAAGAAAAGAAAAGGAGGGCTGTTGTCGTCCTGTGGATCTGCAGACACGTTGATTTGGGGTTGTCTAACCACTCTCTCTCTGTCTCTGTTCCTCAGGCGTTCGGGACGTCTGGAGTGGACAAACGCTGTCGGTGGCTTGTTCGGGTGCTCATGAGATGCTCAGTAGTCAGTGTAGATCCTGTGTCACAATCAGCAGCTACATCTGGCTACTGGGTCTCTGATGGCATTTTCTGCTTCCTGATGGCACATTCCTTTCAGATTGTGTGGTATGTTATCACAACGTGCGCTTCATCCTGTCAAAATAGGACTCGCTCTTTAATGGAGGTTAAAAAGTGTTGTTGTTCTAACAGGCCGTTTATTCCACCAGACCGATTTGCTGCTTTCAAAAAGGTGAGCGGATTGTGTCAAGTTTTGAGAAACCATTTTTTAGACATGCTTGAATGAGACATTGTGTCTTATTTGACTGCTGAAGATTTGGTTTTAGCGATTAGGTAACAAAGGACAAGGCGACATGTCACATTCTCTTTGTGATTTGCCTGTCACAAGGGGCTGTCTTTGTGCAAATGTTTTTGAGTTGCTGAAGGCTGACAAATAATGAGAGTTAAACACGCAGACATGTCGAATCCAGAGGATTTTTTTTTGGGTGAAGAGCGAAGGATGAAGTCTTTTGTGCTGTCGTGAACCTGGCATACAATGTAGATTTCTGTGTGGTACAATCTACAGCTACATTGTCTGCTGGGTTTCGGGCCAGCAGAATAATTCTGCTCTGCTGACAAATTGAAATAGGTGAGTCTTTTAATCCTTCTGCAAAACAAACTACTATGACAATAAAACACAATAAAAGTACTGAAAGTATACAAACTGTGATGCGTCCAATTATTTGTGCTGGTGTTTATTCTTATCGTGGGTTCAGCTTGATATTCGCAGGGGCTGCACGGATTCCGTCCAATGACAGACTGTCAAATTTCACCAGGGATTAAAAAGGCATCCAAGATATTTCAGCCGTACACCCAGAAGAGCTTCTTATCACTATTACCCATCTGTGTCTGAATACACCCACCCACAACACACACAATGAATGTTAGCAGAAAAATTCTTCATTCACGCAATATACAAAAAGAAAAATCTACCTATATTGCGTACTGTTATGTCTTCAGGGATTCGAACTAATGAAGAACTGAAGAAAGCCTGAAGCCCAAAGAGAACTTGGTTCATTAAGTCACAATCTGACTTCAATATTGACAGAAATGCCTTGCAGGAACGCTGTAGCGTATCTCTGGCAGTTTTCGTTTTGTGTCAGGTGTCTTTTTTTGTAATGCATTCATAGAGAAACGAATACCTGACGCCAGCATCTTCTGTATTCCTGAATAATGTAAAAGCAGTCCAATGGGTTTGTGACAATGCAGTTTCATAGAAAAAAATAGCTGTTAAGCTCCAAAGAGCAGTTTTAGTTTGATACGGTTACACTTTAAAAATAAAGGATCTTTATCGGCATCAGTAGCTCCACAAAGAAACTTTGACATCTATTGAAACTTTTCATTGCACAAAAGGTTTTTATTATGAACAAAGAAAACTATTCACGGAAGGTTTTTCTTTTTCGATGAATCAAAAATGGTTTTCATTCATTTTCTTTTCGACTTCGTCCCTTTATTAATCAGGGGTCGCCACAGTGGAATGAACCATTAACTTATCCAGCATATGTTTTACGCAGGGGATGCCCTTCCAGCTGCAACCCATCACTGGGAAACACCCATACACTCTCATTCACACACATACACTACGAACAATTTAGCTTACCAAATTCACATGCAAACTCCACACAGAAATTCCAACTGACACAGCCGAGGCTCGAACAAGTGACCTTGCTGTGAGGCGACAGCACTACCCACTGTGCCACCCCAAAAATAGTTCTTCTGTGTCATCAATTTTTGGGAGGGATGTGAATGTTCTTATGAAGTCCCATGTTAAACTATTGTACAGATAAGAAAATCAGGAGTGGGATTGTGTATAAACCAATGAGATTTCACAGTGGATGGGGCTACCAAACATGACACATTCAGCAAAATGTCCTGTTGTGCGTCATTTTCGCAACTAGTTAGGTCACGGATTTAAGGTGCAATCACACTTAGACTTTCAGCTCCATTCCCCTCCATCCATACGCATGTAAAAGCTGGAGAGAGGAAATGCAAGCCCATGTGAAGAAGTTTTGTTACGAAACCAAAGTTCAAACTCTTGTTGAATTCTGAAGCAGAAATTTGCAAAGAAAGTTGTCCCAATAAAGAAGCTAAAGTCAAAGACTTTTAGGTCAAGAAACAAAGAGAATTATTTGCCAATTTCTGGTATAATATTCTGGTTTTGGTGCTTGCTATGTGAATGCCAAGAAAAAAAGTCATGGACATGATTCAAAAAGGTTAAGGTTATTCAAAATTGTCTAGAAAATGTTGTTTGAGGTAAAAGTAAAACATAAAGTCTACAGACTAGCAGAAATGGTTTGTTGTTTCGTTATATGTACGCACATCATGATTTTGCCAAGTACGATGCCATCCTGGATTACCATCTGTTGATCCTGGAACATCATGTTTGTTGGAAAATTTAATCCATCCCCATTTCCCTACCCCTAAACCCAACCAAATCTGTAAATTATTCCCAAAATCAGAGGGGAACAATTGTGGGATAACAATCATGTAGAAATGCATAAACCTAACCGTAAGCCTAAACTTAACATAAACGGTTAACACATCCCTTAATTCTGATTGGCTGATTGGAATGTTGTTCCTGGATCAACATCTATGTTGATCCTAGAACAACATTCCAATCAGCCCAACAGCCAATGTCCTACTTGGTGAATTGAGGTTGGCGCCCATTATATACCCTCAATATATATACTAATTATTTTTTAAGACACTTCTATACAGCTTAAAGGGAAATTTTAAGGCTTAACTAGGTTAACTCGGCAGGTTAGGGTAATTAGGCAAGTTATTGTATAACAATGGTTTGTTCTGTAGACAATTGAAAATATATATATATATAGCTTAAAGGAGCTAATAATTTTGACCTTAAAATGGTTTTTAAAAAATGGAAAACTGCTTTTATTCTAGCTTAAATAAAACAAATAATAATTAAATAATAATATAAACTAATAATTCTGACTTCAACTGTATATATATATATATATTTCACATTTTAATAGTTGCGCATATTTTGAAAATAAAAAACAATAATTAACAAGGGGTACTTTTTAAAAAGACCCAACTCAACTGATGCCATTTTTGACAGCCACATGCACAGCATCAGAGCTTTACGCATTATTCAGAAGCTTCCCTTGACAAAACAGTACGTTTGCAACTACATGTCAACTAACTCTCATTAGACTGTTAGTAGACTGTCAGGTTTGGTTTAGGGTTATAGTTAAGCTGACACGCACTTGCAAAGTTATACTTAAAGTCAGAAGAATGTTTGTTAAGAGACCTTCAACATGAAGTGTTAGCAGATATTAAGCAGACAGTCTAATAATACTGTAATGACTGCTCGAGTCAACGGAATGTCTAAAGGGTCTATCAAAATAAAGCATTGAATTATTCTATCAGTTATTTAAATTTAATAGCCCTAATTAGTGGAGTGGCATACTGTTGTTTACAGCATTGTGTAATGTCACCAATTGCCATTGGTGGTTCCATGTACAACTTTTATATTGCATAAATGGTTGTGCAAATAAAAAACATATATATATATAATTGATAAAAGGTTATGACAACAAATGTATTTTTGGTACTTTGGCTTATTTTTTAGAAGTAAATCAGATTTCGACCAAATTTTTGCAGTTATGCGAAGTTTAACTTAATATCTTTAGTCAGTTTGACTGATATTCAACTGGTTTACTTGTTTTTTTAAGTCAACGTGTCACTTTTACTTAAAAAAGTGAGTAAACCTGTCGCTTAAAGTAACTAATCGCTTTTTACAGTGAAAAAGTAAGTGAGATGACTAGAAAAGTACATTTAATTTAACTAAAAAACTTAAGCCGGCAGGTATTGAAATGTTCTACACTAAGAAAAAACATCTCTTTCAAGAAATGCTCACTGAAGTGTTCTTGAGGAGCCAAAATTGGTCTTCTGTGGCATGGCTGTGATGCCTAGAGTGATTTTCAAGCATCAGCGCTGCGGAATAAAAGAGAAATGAAAGTGTAGGAAGGTCATTATGGCAGTCGGGCACAGGTGTTTCCAGACCTCACACTACTGTTTGCAGAGCAGGAATCTGGAGGCAGGTGGTGATGAGTCTCTGCGCAGCCAGCGGATACTGGAAACACTTCAATAAAACAACAGGAACACGCAGAACACAGTCGAGCAGCTCCAGGAACAGCCACTTCCCATCTGTCCGCTCCGCCATCATGTGACTCCTCATGAAGCACTCCATTCACAGCAACCCGAAGCCGTCCATGGGGAGACACATGTCTGACGGCTGCTACAATTTAATTGAAGCACACAAAAAGAATAGAACAATTAGTTAATAAAACAATTTGTTTTAAGGCTTTTGACATGAGTTCATTACATCAGTTGACATGAACTATGAGTAAAAGTACTAAATATGTTATTTATTGCTTGATAATAAGTAATAAGTTGAGCTTTATTGTCATTTCGCTACATGTGTGGACATACAGAGGAACAAAATGTTGTCTCACAGGACAACGGTGCTACATGAATTAATCATAAAATACAAGCACAACACTGGACATAAGAGCTATTTAAAAAAATACAATGCATAACTAACATATACTGACATATAAGATACTTAACTATACACAGGCTATACAAGTACTTTTACATGAGACTGAACAATGTTGTGCAGGATATTGTGCAAGAGAGGTATTTAAGGTTTAGTATTGTGCAAAAGATGGGCGTCACGGTGGTGCAGTGGGTAGCACGATCGCCTCAGAACAAGAAGGTTGCTGTTTTAAGCCCCAGCTTGGTCAGTTAGTATTTCTATGTGGAGTTTGCATGTTCTCCCTGTGTTCGCGTAGATTTGTGCTTCAGTTTCCAAAGACCAAAGTTCAAAAGACATGTGGTATAGGTGAATTGAATAAGCTAAATTGGCCGTAGTGTATGTGTGTGAAAGAGTGTGTATGGGTGTTTCCTAGTGTTGGGTTGTAGCTGGAAGGGCATCCGCTGTGTAAAACATATGCTGGATAAGTTGGCGGGTCATTCCGCTGTGGTGACCCCTGATTAATAAAGAGACTAAGCCGAAAAAGAAAATGAATGAATATTGTGCAAAAGAGGTATTTAAGGTTGAAGCAAGCAGTGCAACATGATTGTGGTACATTTATAGTGTACGTAGTTTTCCTAATTAAGTTCTTGTAAGATGGAGTTTAGATAAAGTGTCAGGTGCATAAGAGAGAAGAGTGTTTCTACAGGTGGTTTGTCAAGCCCACTCACCTGTATGAGAGTTTTGCCATTTAATATTAGCTAAACAGTAATTAACAGTTTTTTTTTTTTTTTTTTTTGGGGGGGGGGGGGGGGGGGGGGGGGCACAAATCATGTAAATAAAAATAATTTAATTAATGGAAAATAATAAGATTTAACATTTCAATGATTTTCTTGTTATGAATACACCATTTAACAATTATAAAAACATTTTATGCAAAATAAAAGTAGATAAAATGACTAAAATAATAACAAGTAGATACAACCTCATTTAAAATGAATGATTAAAACTTGAAACTAAATCTACTACATACATGTGTAACAACAAATATAGTACTATAATCATTAATAGTATAATTATGTAATTTAAAATAAATAATAACCATTTTTAATTTCCAAATAACATTTTATACTCCTTTAAAATATTAATTAAAATGTAACTATTAGTTCCCATGGCTGGGCTGCAGCTGGAAGGGCATCCGCTGTGTAAAACATTTGCTGGATAAGTTGGCGGTTCATTCCACTCTGACGATCCCTGATTGATAAAGGGACAAAGCCGAAGGAAAATGAATGAATGAATGGCCATGTAATAGGCTTTTAATTACAGTAAGATTTAATATATATAATTAAATGATGTAATGTCATCTCTTGTAACCAGTTACTCCCCAATGCTTTTCATATAGAAATTTACATTTTATCAGTTTTTTTTAGTAACATCTTAATTTAAATGACATATTTACACATGCACACATTATTTTTAACAATAAAAATAACATGCTGGACTACATGCATTGCTTTTGTAGCATCACGAAGTAACAATTCTAGTTTTATTAATGCTTTAACTGAGTTTTAAGCTGTTCACTTTCTGTTTTTATCTTAGAGCTTTAATTATTTTGTGCTTTTTAAAACCCAAAGTCACACAAATCTGCTAAGACGGCTAAAAATGCTGTATTATATGATACAAGTTGTGTTTTTGTGGTTTTCACGCAGACGATGATATTGCTTTCAAAACCTTTTCAAAATGCCATGTTGTGTAAGTGAAAGCCAAAAAGCATATTCATTCATTCATTTTCCTTTGGCTTAGTCCCTTTATTTATCAGGGGTTCCCACAGCGGAATGAACCACCAACTATTCCAGCATATGTTTTACACAATGGATGACCTTCCAGCTACAACCCAGTACTGGGAAACACCCCATACACTCTCACATTCACACACACTCATACACTACGACTAATTATCATTTATTCATTTTCTTTTCAGCACTTATTCCCTTTATTAATCTGGGGTCGCCACAGCGGAATGAACCGCCAACTTATCCAGCATATGTTTTACACAGCGGATGCCCTTCCAACTGCAACCCAGTATTGGGAAACACCCATACACCCTCACATTCACCCAAATATACTACGGCCAATTTAGTTTATTCAATTCACCTATACCGCATGTCTTTGGACTGTGGGGGAAAACAGGAGCACCTGGATTAAACCCACGCAAACACAGGCAGAACATACAAACTCCAAACAGAAATGCCAACTTACCCAGCTCTCAAACCAGCGACCTTCTTGCTGTGATGCGACAATGCTAACCACTGAATCACCTTGTAACTCCAAAAAGCCTATTTTAAACTTAAATTTCATTTAAAAATATCTGAGGTTTTAACTATAGGCTAATTATAAATATCTAAACGTAAATTACATCCTATCGAGCACGTGTAAGTAATTATTACTCAGTATGACCTTTTTTTGTAATTACACTGTAATAATGTCACATTAAAAAAATAAAGGTGTAATCGTCTATATTTTTTCCTCTCATAATCAAACACCTGTTGCGCTACAGGAAGTCTCATATCTGCAAATTAGCAGTTATTAAATCACAAATGGCCGCCGCGCGCTTGTTTTTCACACAGACGAGAACACTTCTGTTGTTTGTGAGCTGAATCTCTGACGTCGCAGCGCTTCAGTGATTCGCCGAGAGCAGTTGATTCGCACTAACATTTCCAGAGGGGAAAGTGTCCCGGCTCAAGTATTCCAGTAATGTAAACGTCTGAATAGCGTGTAATGGAAGTAAATGGCTGCTTTGATATGTGGTGCGGTGTGATGACATCAGCGGGGGTCCCGCGGGGCCACGGCTGGCCTGCTGTGGAATGATAATTGATGGGCTTCCCTTGGGTAACGGCGAGGACTGATAGCGGCAGATTAAGCGCGTTTATTTGGCCATCGGGACGCGTTTACACGGCTCTTCTTCAGCGGGGAGGAGGTGAAGGTCGACCCACGACACTGACGTCACTCCATCAGGAGATCCGCACCGCCAACACTATCTCTCACCGCAAATCACACACACATGCACGTACTGTAGTTGTTTTGAGTGTGGTCTGTGGTGTAATACTAGATAACCTAAAGTTCAAGCAGTGCATGCGACGATTTTTACATTCTATTTTCAGTCATTTTTATTTTCTCCCAATGTAAAGAAAACACCCAAAACACGTTTCTTTTATGGCACTTTTCAATTTATGTTTGTAGATTTCAACTACAGTTTATACTTTTTAATGGTCATTTTCTTAAAATGAGATTTTCTCCTGCACTGAGCCATGATTCTCCACTTTGGCTGCATATAGACATTCAACTCTACAGTTTTATAACCTGTATAATTCATAACTTACATGGATAACCCGTATCATTCACATTCTGAAGGTTTTTACTGAGGGATATGTCCATATGCCTAATTACATACATTTAATTTTACAAAAAATAAGGCTCTTTATAGTATACAGTGCTCAGCATAATTGAGTACAACCCATTTTGAAAAGGAATGTTTTTAACCATTTCTCAGTGATTATAGGCAATGTATTTGGTGCATTTAAACAAAACAGATTTATTAAACAGATATATTTATTAAAATAATATTTTAGTCACCAAACATATGGAGAAATTGAAAGATAATATAATTAAATTCAAGCTAAATATTGCAAAGAAATTACATCATACAAAATTTCTACAAAGTCTTTCCATTTCTTTTGCTTCTCTTTATTTTTCCTCTAGTACACTATTCAGGTGTACTAGTTTTTGGACAGTTATCGTAAGTTATTTTGTTAGATAAGCTCCAGATTTGGCTTTAGTACTGACTAATCTAATGTACAGTCAGAATTATTAGCCCCCCTATTACTTTTTTTTTTTTAAATATTTCCCAAATTATGTTTAACAGAGCAAAGAAATTTTCACAGTATGTCTGATAATGTTTTTTCTTCTGGAGAAAGTCTTATTTGTTTTATTTTGACTAGGATAAAAGCAGTTTTTAATTTTTAAACACCATTTTAAGGACAAAATTATTTGCCCCTTTAGGCTAATAGGCCCTTAAATAGCCTCTTTAGGAACAAACCATCATTATACAATAACTTGGCTAATTACCCTAACCTGCCTAGTTAACCTAATTAAAAAATATCTAGTCAAATATTATTTACTGCCATTATGACAAAGATAAAAGAAATCAGTTATTAGAAATGAGCTATTAAAACTATTATGTTTAGAAATGTGTTGAAGAAATCTTCTCTTCATTAAACAGAAAACAGGGAAAAAATAAACGGGGGCTAATAATTCAGGGGGGCTAATAATTCTGACTTCAACTGTATATGCACAAATATAATATTGAATAGCTTCCTATTAAAAATATGAATTTAAAATATAGATTTGCAAGGGGTGGACTTACATATGTGTGATAAACCCAAAATCCCCTCAGTAAAAAAACTTTAAACAATGTAACAAATAAATAAATATCCCAACCCCAGGAAACACTCTAAAATGATCAATTCATTCCAAATGGAGATATTCAAGTCATCTGGTGAAATTGTATTCATATCACAACATATATCGCAGAACAAAAGAATATCGCAATGTTCGATTTTTCCAATATCGTGCAGGCCTATTATGGATTACAGTAACATCTCATATTTGTAAATAAATCATGTAAATGACATTACTTGTAAGCAGTTACTCCACAAAACAATGCTCCATCTGTTGAGCTAGACTTCTATGCAAATTAATTAGCACATATTTCATTAAATAATGTCTCATTTGCATATATAAAATAAAATGTGTGGCCCTGGCGCACAAAACCAGCCATAAATTGTGATTTAGCTGAGATTCAACTATTTAAAAATCTGTAATCTGAGGGTTTCTAAAAAAAAAATCTAAATATTGAGAAATTTGCCTTTAACTTTGTCTAAATGAAGTGCTTAGCAATGCACATTACCAATCAAACATGTCATTTTGATATATTTACAGTTGAAAATGTATAAAACATTTTCCAAGGAACATGATCTTAGCTTAATATTGAATATTAAATTAATTTAGGTGAAAATCAATAGCTTTGACCCATGCAATGTATTTTTGGTTATTGCAGCAAAAGTAGTTTGTGGTCCAGGGTCACATTTTAGAACACTTTTAAATGAAAAATAAGTAAATAAACTGGGGAAGTACAGTGAAAACTATTAGTTGTTGTTTTTTACCCAATTGACCTGCAGTGTTCGCCACAATCAGTCTTTCCCAACACCACACACAAGAGTGGATCTATTCAAATGCATTACTAAAATCCTCTCCATCTCAAAAACAGCCCTTGTATTGGACTTTAATGTGTTACTATATAGAAAAAGCTACATTTAAGCAAAGCGGGAGACCCCAAGCATGCACTTGACATGTGGCTTATATAGGGCTATTAGTTCACACGCTTGGATGTGTCTTTACACGAGGCATTAAGAAGCACTTTGGAGATTTTCTTTGGCGTGCAAATGTGCTGGATAATAAAAACGCACATTAAAAGAGTGCTCACAGGAGCGTTGTGTTTTCCCTTAATACCTGCGTGACTCATAGAGAATCTCTTGATATCGGCACAGCTTATGTGGACCCCGGTGCCAAGGGCAGATTAGAAACTGACGAAAGTTTCTGCATTTCGCTTGGTTCCATCTGCTTGCTGGCAGTGCCATGGAGACCAGGCCTGGATTCCTGGACGGAGAGCGCTTGGTGCGAAAAACTGCCTCTCTCCAAATGCTCTGAAACAAGAGCCAATGATTATATAGGCAAATAAATCCTTTTCATTTTTAAAATTGTGTTAATACTCCTGGAGGTTGTTGCTCAAAAGCAAACCATTTCCCTTAAGACATTACTAAATGTTCTACAAATGTGATTTGGAAATCGGTTCTGACTAGAATTACACATTTCATAATACAACATTTAATCAGTTAAACAAGGTTCAGTTTATTAAGAATACTTATTAAAACATTGAATTTCATAAACTAACAAAATATTTTTTTTACTTTATGTTAATGTTAATTAATAAGTATAACATCACTGTTCAGTTATAGCTGCATAAACATGTATGTTATTATTTTTACATTTTTTAAATCAATTGCATCTGATAACATTAGTTAATTTACTGTGAACTAACATGAGCATTTTTATTATTTACACTCCTGTTTGTGAGGTGGGAGAACATGACAGATTTCTTTAAGAAATAGATTTAATGGCTTTATGTCATCATACAGTTGAAGTCAGAATTATTAAACCCCCTGATTTATTAGCCCAACTGTTTATTTTTTTCAACAATTTCTGTTTAACGGAGAAATTTCTCAACACATTTCTAAACATAATAGTTTTAATAACTCATTTCTAATAACTCTTTGCCATGATGACAGTACGTAATATTTCATTAGATATTCTTCAAGACACTTCTATACAGCTTAAAGTTATATTTAAAGGCTTAACTAGGTTAATTAGGTTAACTAGGCAGGTTAGGGTAATTAGGCAAGTTATTGTATAACGATGGTTTGTTCTGTAGAAAAAAAAATGGCTTAAAGGGGCTAAAATACTGACATTAAAATGGTTTTTAAAAAATTTAAAACTGCTTTTATTCTAGCCAAAATAAAACAAATAAGACTTTCCCCAGAAGAACAAAAAATTATCAGACATAATGTGAAAATTTCCTTGCTCTGTTAAACATCATTTGGGAAATTTTTAAAAAAGAAAAAAAATCAAAAGGTGGGCTAATAATTCTGACTTCAACTGTAAATAGTGAAAATAACCCATCGAAAAAAGGCTTTAAGACCAAGTGGAATCCTTGGCTGTCCTTTCGATGTGACTTAAGCTAATCAGTTTTGATCAATGCAAACAATTCTTTTTTATAATTGAAAAATAGTCAAACATCCAGCTGTGCAAGAAAACATAAACACTGACGTAAGTGAAGTCTTCTTTTGCTGCTGTATTGTTTTTAAATAGCGAAAACATTTGAACTTTTATTCTTAATCCTGGACTTTATTTCTGAAACAAAAAAGGACCAATATAAAGGTGTGAAGCACCAAAAGTGGCCCATATTAAAATTAATTTAAATACTATTTTGACTAGTGTTGTTATCTATAAATATTTAAATGTACTTTTTTCAAGAGAGGCTAGAAAAATCGTGAAGCTCTACATTATCATTACTATTATTATTACGTTTTAATTTTTATTATTCAAATGGTCAAATGCTTACTGAGGAAAGTTGAATGTGCTGGCCAGTTTGTTTTGTTTGTTTGCTGGCCACAGTTTTTAATTTAAAACGTGAACAGATTCCTATTTTTTCTAATGATGTAATATGATAAATTTGTATTTTAAAAATAAGTATTTATTCATGTTTCTTTGTTTTCTAAATCTTTAGGAAATGTTTAAACATCTAAACATGTGGTTATGATGACCACTCGACAATCCAGCTAAAAATAGTCCTTAAAATGTCACTAAAATGCAGTATTTAAATCTCATAATAAATAGAAAATGAAGCAAATAACCCCAAAAAGGTCCACTTTTGAGAAAAAAGAACCACCCTTTCACCAGGCTGGCTACGGAACTGTATAGTAACTACAAAACTACAATTCTCAAATTTGACTAATTTGAATTAAACTAATTTGATATATTTGTTTCATATGCAGTCATTGTCCTCCATTATCTATTATTATTTTATTATTTATTCTTCATACCATTGTGATGAAGTGAAAATTAAAAGACAACAGTTACAGTAATTGATACTGTAAAGTAAAGTGTAATCAAATGTATTATTAAGTGTAAAACATAAACATAGTTGAATAAATATAGTAATTGTATTGTTCACTAGATGATGATAATGCATTAAGGAGAATAGTAATTTAGGAGAACAGTACTAGTATCTTTTAAAAACATATCTTACAATGAAAGTGCATTTTAGTATCATAAACATGTTATTGTTCTTTCATTGAATAAATAAAGTCATACAGGTTGCCTGTTACAAAATGTACAGGGCAAATGTACAGAGTGAGTAAATGGACACAATTTATAAACCTTTTTTTTTTGTCGAATTGCACCTTTTTGTGAAGTTTTTTTTTTTCCTAAGTCCATATTTCTCATGTGAATCAGCGTAGGAGAAGCAGCATGTTGGTGCCAGGTAATAAGGATCATTTGCTTTACATGTTAAAAGAGTTTTGGGCTGCCTATCCTGAAGCAGATCTCAGGATTGACGTCTCATATCCAAACCCTGATATGAGTCAGACCTGCACCTACCGGCTACACCATGGGTTCGGTGCGAGCGCCTGGCATCTCTGGCGGCCCCTTGTGTGGGTGGCACTGCATTCTGTCTGCATTACGAAGCTTTAACAAAACCATACACTCCTCCATCAACATGCGGCAAGTCTTGTCCTGCTTTAAGGCTTTATCCTCCAGGTACAAAACACACACACACACACACATACACATGTGCTGCTCTCATGACCGCGGCAGACTGACTGGGTGGAAATGGGCTTATACACACAGAAAGAGAGAGAGAGAGGGAGGAAATCGAATGAGAGATTCATCAAAATGAATGTACAGTTGTGTGTTGTATTTTGTTGGATATTAGTAATATGTATTTTTCTCTTTCGTTATCTTTTGAATCCTATAAATTAGCCTATTTGAGACTTTATTTTAGACTGTATTTATCAAAATTCTGATTTTGTTTTTTCTTTTCAGTATGTATATATGTATTATATAAACACTTTACGATTTTATTCATTATGCAATCTGCACTGCTTTGGCAGTATTTGACAAGTCATGCCAGTAAAGCTATTTTGAGTTGAATTGAATTGAATTGAATCGATTGATTTGCAAGGGAGAGAGAAAGACACACAAACACACACACACACACACACACACACACACACACACACACACACACACACACACACACACACACACACACACACACACACACACACAAACACATAAATCATTGTAAATATACTGATTATTGTTATTGACTATTACTGTTTTATCCATAAATGTTGATTGTTAAATGTACAGTTTATTCTGATTTATTTATTTTTATTTTATTATTATTATTATTATTATTATTATTATTATTATTATTATTATTATTATCAATATTGGTAATAGTAATAAAAGCAATAATAACTGGAGTAATAATTTAATTTGAAATTACATACATTAAGCAGTTAACATTTTAATAAATATTTAACTTTTTTTTACATTTAATAAGATTTACATTGATGAACAGAATATTTTCTTTAAAAAAACATGAAAAAAAAACTGACCTCAAACTTTTGACTGGTAGTGTACATATATATTTAAAGAAAACATAGTAAACACAGTAAATAGTAGAATAGTAATATAATATATAGTATAATAATAATAATAATAATGTTTCTTTTTTAACCTTTATGAAAATATGTGTTTACATTTCTATACATGTATTGTTTTTATTTATCTATATATAGATTTATTTATTATCTATGATTTATTCATAATTTTTCAATAAAATGTAACATTCATTATTTAAATAATTGTACGTTTTTTTAAATGCTTTTTCTCCAGACATTTCCAGGAACCCACACGCCTAATTAAAAAAAAGAAAAAACTATTGTAATCTATTGTATATTTTACATTTTTTGTTTGATTATTGTTGGGTTTTATTAATGCAGTTTTGGGCAGACAATTTGTATAATGTTCATTTATTCATTTTCCTTCGGCTTAATCCCTTTATTCATCAGGAGTCACCACAGCGGAATGAACCACCAACTTATCCAGCATATGTTTTACACAGCAGATGCCCTTCCAGCTGCAACCCAGCACTGGGAAACACCTTTATGGTATGTAGTTTCAAATGAAATTATTACTCATAATATTAACAGTCATTATTGCTTTTATTACTATTTATTTTTATTACTATTTGCTATTTATTACTATTACCATTAATAATAATAATAATAATAATAATAATAATAATAATAATAATAATAATAATAATAATAATAACAATAATAATAATAATAATGTTAGAATGATTTCTGAAGGATCATGTGACTCTGAAGACTGGAGTAACGAAGCTGAAAATTCCTCTTTAAAATCACAGGAATAAATTATTAAATTAAATGATAAACTACTTTTGAACAGTTATTTTATAGTGCAATAACATTTTACCATTTGTACTGTATTTTTGATTAAATAAATGCAGCCTTGGTGAGCAGGAGAAGCTTATTTTAAACATTTAAATGTACTTTTTCTACTCACTACTGTATTTTTCTAGCTATTTTATTTATTGGTATAGCTTTCCAGAAAATACATGTTTCTGCACTACGATATGTTATAATATTCTTTACATTTATTCACTTATTTATTAGAATACATTTGTATTTATTTTTCTAACCTTTATGTGTTTATCTTTATACATGTAAATATTTTAGATTTATCTCTATATATTTTAGATTATCTATGATTTATTGATTATTTTCATTTAAATTTCTTTACATTTATATATTATTCATATGTTTCTTTTTCATTCATTATATTTTAAATAATTGTATGTTTGTTTTATGTTTTTTCTCCAGACATTTCCAGGAACTCACAAGCCTAATTAAAAGAAACAAACAAAAAAAACAAATCTATTGTATATTTGACCTTTTTTGTTTGGTGGTGTTGGTGTTTTATTAATGCAGTTTTGGGCAGACAATTTGTGTAGCCATGTCTAAAACAATAAGGTGCTTAAAAAAGATCAAATAAATGAAAGCAACTACAGGATTCAAAAACTAAACAAAAACTAGTAAAAATGTGCTTTGGGATATTTATGCCTTTTTTGTGTGTATATTAGTTCATCATCAGATAACAAAAACAAACTTACTCAGTTTTTATAGTTCTGTTCAAAGATTCTTTGAAGAAGATTAATTTTAAAAGAGAAGTATTTTCAAAACAGAAATCTTTGGTAACTTTACAGTCACTTTTGATGATTTAATATATTTGTGCATGAATTTATTTTTAAAAATCTGATAATAAATAAATAAATAAATTGATTAATTAGGGTTAAATTTATCATATACTGTACATACACTTAAAAAATGATCCATTGTATTTGCTGGTTTTTTAAGGTAAGTGGTTGTAAACAATTTATATGTAAATTTAAACACACAAATGAAATGTAGAATTGTTCAACTTAATTTGTTTGTTTAAATTCAGCTTATATCATTTGTTTGCAACAATTTGCAATAGGGATGCTCCGATCAGGATTTTTGCAGCCGATACCAAGTACCGATTCTTTGTGATGGTGATCGGCCAATACTGAGTACCGATTCTGATGCTTCAAGCTTTATAATACATGGAGCACATTTTCCCCCTAAGTATGATAATTAAGTGGAGATCTTGCCTTACACCTCAGAGAATAAATGAAGAATGTTGCATATAATCCCTCAAACATGTCTCTTATAACCATTTAGTGTGGACATGTCATGGTCAGAAGCAACTTTACAGAAAATAATAGATAAAACAGATACAAAAAAAATGGTAAGAAAAACAACTAACAAAGCAATTTGAAAACATTGCAAATGATGGAAGATAAATTCGACATGTCTTAATCAAGAAAAGGTACATATTTGATGCATAAGATGTTAAAATGCACATCTATAAATATATATTTATTTATTGCAGTAAGTATATTACAAAAAGGTATATTATGAAATATTCAATTAAAACATTTGTTTTTACGTTTTTAATTGTATTTCAGCCAGGTTTTAGTGAACTTGCAATATTGTCAAAAACACAGAACTCTCAGTTCTTATATATGTAAAAAGCAGTGGTGTAAAGTAACTAATTACAAATACTCAAATTACTGTAATTGAGTAGTTTTTCTCAGGAATTGTAATTTACTGAGTAGTTTTAAAAATGTGTACTTTTACTTTTTCTTGAGTACATTTTTAGTGCAGTATCTGTACTTTTACTCCACTACTTTCTTTCAACCTGCATTAATTACTTTATTTTTCTTGTCTATGGGGATTAGAAAAATCAGTCCTGAGATTCCTGTCCAATCAAATCGCACATACTGTAGAAGGTAAATCACATCATAATGAACTACCTCAAGACGTGTGCACTTTATAATTGCAGCAAACTGTTTGGAAGTATTAAAAATGTCCAGGAAGATGTTCAAAATCTTTACGCGCATTTACCAAGAGACTGTTTATATGCATGTCACTGATAAGAAGATGATGGATGCTTACTGCATGATGACCGAAATGGCCTTAAACACCCAGCAGGCACAGGACGTCAACATGGCGTCTGATTGACGTTGAACCCTAACGTCATGGGGATTTTTGTTTGGAAATGAAAATCAGGTTGACGTCAGAACTTAACGTCAGGCCAACATCAATATCCAATGTCCAACCTAAAACCAACCAAATATCAACGCCTAATAATGTTACAGCTTGACTATGTGTGAACATTACCCCTACAACATCTATCAGACATTAGATTTTGGTTGCCGTACCTGATGAATAGGCCCACACGGAATCTGCGCGTGCAGAATTCCACAGATTTTTAGCAAATCATTGATTCTGTTTATTTACTTGTGTAAATGTGTGTAAATTTATATTTATTCAGTTTTTAAATTAATTTCAGTAATATTATTGACTAATATGAAAATATTTATATGATTTATTTACAATACAGTTTGTAAAGTAATATTTTCTGTCTTTTATATATTATAAGAGACACTTGCTTTGTTTACCAAATAAAGTAAATCTAATTGGATTTGCATTGTAAACATTAAATACACGTTAAAAATGTATTACTTTTTATTTCATATATTAAGGTTTTAGTTATGATACTCCCAAAATCGTTCCGCATAAATCTGCATATTTTTAACAAAATTCTGCGCAGAAATAGCTTGATGTTGGCTCCACGCTGGATTTTGGTCACTTTCTAACAACTTAAAATCAACCAAATATCAACGTCATTTGATCAAAATAACAAATCAAAATAACAAATCAAAATATCGTTGTCCTTATAGCTGCTGGCTTGACAATTAATTTTGGTCACCTGACATTACAACCTTAATCTAACCTAATATTAATGTCTCATGATGTTGTGTGCCTTCTGGGCAATAACTAAATGCACTACAGAATGTTACGTTTACACACACATGCACAAATTACATGTAAACATATCAGCTATTTACAGCATAATACTCACTACTTACTATTCTCGAGTACTTTTAAAAGGGCTACTTTTTACTCATACTTTGAGTAATATTTACAACAAATACTTTTACTCTACTTACACTACATTTTTAGGCAAGTAATGGTACTTTTACTTGAGTATGATTTTTCAGTACTCTTTCCACCACTGGTAAAAAAGTCTAAACACATGCAAGACCATTCCAATATTTTGATCTCCAACTAGCATGTCTGGTTCCTCTGCATATAAACTCGTAAACAGACACCTGTGATCGGTTCATGAGATCGGCCAGATTGGCGACTACCGATCGAGTCCTAAAATGTGATTATCGGCCGATACCGATCTCTGGCTGATCGATCAGAGCATCCCTAATTTGCAATGAACCATTTTTTTCAGTGTATGTGTGTGAACAGAAAAAAAATACTCATTTGATTTACTAAATTTTAAGGTAAGTGGTTGTAAACTATTTATATGGGCTGAATTTAAATTGTTTAAATTGTTACTTACCTTAAAAAATGGAGAAATTCCAATGAATCATTTTTCAGTGAAAGATTTAACCTTAACCATTAATAAACGCTATAAACTGAAATGTAATTTGAAGTTCCACATTGTGGTCTCATTGACATCAGATGAAAGATGAACAATATGTCACACCTGTAAAAGGCTGCAGTGTGATTTATCAATGAGCAGATCCAGAACCAACATGAGGAAGAAGATCCTCAAGCACAGATGCACACGGCGGATGTGCTTGACTTCCTCTTTCACTCCCTTCCTTCCTTCCTTCTCTCTTTCTGACATGATCCAAGGTGTGCACATTCCTGACCACATCCTGCCACTGCAACGACACCTCAGACACACAAACACAAAACAGAGATTATACAAACATCCATACAAAGTGTCTATATTTCCTGTATCCCAAAAGAGTAGCGCATACATGACAGCAAATGTCTTTCTGGTGAAGAACGCTTTACTAAAAATATAAATGCAGTCATCTATGAGCCTGCAGGTTAGAGGTGATGCAAGTGAATATGACTGGACATCTGAGAAGAGGTCAGCAGTCAAGGGTTAATGGTCTTTTAATATATCAGCAAGTCTGAGCTGTGACATCACTGCTGTGCTATGCTGAAGCTCAATATAGCAGATTGATTGAGGCGCTGCATTTAAAGAGCATCAAATACTGACTGTTCCTGCTTTATTTGCATGCATGCTTGTTTATTCCTTTAATAGTGACACTTTACAGTTTTCTCATTTCCGGGTTTCTCAGTAGCAGAACTCATCATAGTCAGGAAAACTTAGAGCGCAGTGAATGAGAAAGTACAACAAATATTTTTTTTACAATCCCATTTGCTGAAATAATGAAGGAAAAACTCCACGATGACGTTGTAAAGACATTCAGAAAAAGGAGAAAAAGTAGTGTGAGACTGATGACGGCAGCCAGT
This sequence comes from Danio kyathit, assembly GCA_903798195.1. NCBI lineage: Eukaryota > Metazoa > Chordata > Actinopteri > Cypriniformes > Danionidae > Danio > Danio kyathit. The sequence goes on along the minus strand of LR812527.1, from coordinate 41,721,957 downwards.
GCTTGTGAACAGGCTTGTGAAAAGGGTCCATAAGGCTGTATTCATGTTAGTTAATGTGTTTTTAACATGAACAAATGATGAATAATATATTTAATACAGTATTCATTGTTTAAATTTAGTTAAAAAAACTGTTGATCATCATTAACTCAGTATTAACTAATGTTAACAAGTATGAATTAGGATTTTAATAATACATTAGTAAATGTTAAAGATTAATAAATGTTGTATTGTTCATTCTTAGTTCATGTTAGTAATTGTATACTAAACTAAAATGTACTTATACAACCTTATTGTAAAGTGTGTATGCAGAATTACATGTTTAGTATATTTTGTTGCATAATTGCATTTACGTATTTAAACCAAAACTGTAGTTGCCAACCTTATGTTCAAATTCGATATTACATTTCTTTCAATCACTTTGCCACAAATTTGCAAACTCTGGTGTTAATTATGAAAACTTCAGACACAAAATTCACAATCATTGCCAAAATTGTGCATTTTTGCAAAACTCTTAATTCTTTTTTTTTTTACTTGAACTAAACACTGAACTAAAATCACCTTTTCAATATAACACAATTGAACATCAAATTGATCCTATTTCAAAATGCAACTCAAACATTCATTCATTCATTTTCTTGTCGGCTTTGTCCCTTGCGGGGTCGCCACAGCGGAATGAACCGCCAACTTATCCAGCACGATTTTACGCAGCGGATGCCCTTCCAGCCGCAACCCATCTCTGGGAACTTCCACACACACATTCACACTCATACACTATGGACAATTTAGCTTACCCAATTCACCTGTACTGCATGTCTTTGGACTGTGGGGGAAACCGGAGCACCCGGAGGAAACCCACGCGAACCCAGGGAGAACATGCAAACTCCACACAGAAACGCCAACTGACCCAGCCCAGCCGAGGTTCGAACCTGCGACCCAGCGACGTTCTTGCTGTGAGGCAACAGCACTACCTACTGCGCCACTGGGTTGCCGCAACTCAAACATTACATTTGAAATAATCATGTTTTCATTTAATTAACCTGATGTAACTATCAACTGGGAGTTTGCATGTTCTCCCTGGGTTCGCATGGGTTTCCTCCACTACATTATCTATCGATTTCCTCATTTCATATATATGGTTTCTTTGTTTCATGTATATATATACATACAGTATACAGTATACACACACACACACACGCACACGCACACGCACACGCACACGCACACACACACACACACACACACACACACACACACACACACACACACACACACACACACACACAGTTGAAGTCAGAATTATTAACCCCCCTTTGATTTTTTTTCTTTTTTAAATATTTCCTAAATGATGTTTATCAGAGCAAGTAAATTTTCACAGTATGTCTGATAATATTTTTTCTTCTAGGGAACGTCTTTTTTAAAAATCAGAATGAAAGCAGTTTTTAATTTTTAAAAGCCATTTAAGGTCAGTATTATTGGCCTCTTTAAGCTATATTTTTTTTCGTCAGTCTACAGAACAAACCATCATTATACAATAACTTGGCTAATTACCCTAACCTGCCTAGTTAACCTAATTAACATAGTTAAGCCTTTAAATGTCACTTTACGCTGTATAGAAGTGTCTTGAAAAATATCTAATCAAATATTATTTACTGTCATCATGGCAAAGATAAAACAAATCAGTTATTAGAAATGAGTTATTAAAAATATTATGATTAGAAATGTGTTGAAATAATCTTCTCTGAATTAAACAGAAATTGGGGAAAAAATAAACAGAGGGGCTAATAATTCAGGGGGGTTAATAATTCTGATTGCAACTGTATATATATATATAGTTGAAATCAGAAGTATTAGCCCCCCATATGATTTCATATATATGACATTTTATGTACTGTATGTGAAATTCAAATGTAGTTTGCATACGTTGCCATATATCAGTTTTCGATGGGGGGACGTACAGTGAGAAGTTTTGTTGTTGTTTTTTTGCAGTAAACCTATGTCATGATTGAATGAATAAAACTTTAGTTCAGTGATTCCACTGTCTGTACTGTTCCATGTATAAACCATAATGAAACCTGTATCATATATTTTAAACAACAATATTGAATGACTGTTAATGATTGTTTATTAAATCGATGTGCATCTTGTGTGGGGGTGAACTAAAGTTATGTTCCTGTGGTATTTGTATGATAAAATTATTATGTGAACCAATGATCCTGGATCCTGAAATGCAGGACTTCTCCAAAGAAATGAACGCAACCTGCAGAGTTTTGAACACTGGAGAGTTGTGTTAAAAGTGTCAAAAATTGACATCAGGAAATTTCACGTTCTGAAATTTGTGGCAAAACAATTGAAAAAAAACTGTAATTTAATAATATTTACAGGTTACCCATTTAAAAATGAAAAAGATCAGATAATGAACTCGGATCTGATTTATTAATCACCGTGAAATAGGATTCCTTACAACAAAAACATCTTTATTGCCATAAAATCATTGAACAATTTTATTGCAACATTTCTTAAGATATTCATTAATGCATATAATATCAATAATAATGAAATCTCTTTCCATAAAACCATCTGAATTCTGAAATGCCTAGCTTCAAAACCAAAAAGAGGAAGTTGTTAGTGTCACAGTTAAACCCCCAAACATGGTCTGTCAGAAGAAGATATTTTTAAAGGAACAGTTCATTCTAAAAGGAAAACTCTGGCATTATTTACTCACCATCTTGTTATTCCAAATAGATACGTTGTATTTCTCTGTGAAACATAAAATAGTGATTTTGTATAAATCGCACAGCATGTTTCTGTGTAACAACAATTCATAATGACTATGTCTGTCAAGCTACAAAACAAAAAGCAACCCAAAAGTACTCCAAACGACCACTTACATGCATTATTTGGTACAAAACTTTTTGCTTTGCTAGTGAAAATCTAGTTTTCAAATCAAACGAGGCACCAGAAATGAGGTTTGATGACAGTCTTGTCATTATGAAGTCAAATTAGACCAACAGGAGTCACTGTGAGTGACATCAAGTTACCTTTGACCTTCACGAATAGGTCACAAACTATGTTATTGTTATGGCTTTTCATTAGATCTGTTTCTCTAAGAGAAATAATTTAATCAAAAGGGTTCATTTTTTACATCACTAAAATAAGTGCCACTAAAACGTATTCTATATATAGTAGTGAACTTTTAAAGTGGACCAAAAAACTTCCTGAACTATAGTAAAAGTGTTTTGAGGTGACTACTGTGTAATGAACTGTGCATAAATTTGTATTTACAATTGAATCAATTGTATGTACTGGCTTGTACAGTACATGCATGTTTTTAAACTTCTGTACAACATAATGGTTACAGGCATGTATTCCAACGAGCCCAAGTAGCTTTTGTACCACAGTAGCAGATTAAAAGTATATTGTTCTAATTCAGCCCAAAAAAAAAAAAAAACAACATAAAAATGTATCCATTTAGTCCTAAGCATTCACACTGTCACTTTTAACCATTTATAGTACAAAGAACCATATACAGTTGAAGTCTGAATTATTAGCCCCCCTGTTTATTTTTTCCCCGTTTTCTGTTTAACAAAGAGCAGATTTTTTCAACACATTTCTAATCATAATAGTTTTAATAACTCAATTCTAATAACTGATTTATTTTATCTTTGCCATGATGACAGTAAATAATATTTTACTAGCTATTTTTCAAGACACTTCTATACAGCTTAAAGTGACATTTAAAGGCTTAACTAGGTTAATTAGCCAGGTTAGGGTAATTAGGCAAGTTATTGTATAACGATGGTTTGTTCTGTAGACTATCGAAAAAAAAAATTAGCTTAAAGAGGCTAATAATTTTGTCCCAAAAATGGCTTTTAAAAAATTTAAAATTGCTTCTATTCTAGCCTAAATAAAACAAATAAGACTTTCTTCAGAAGAAAAAATATTATCAGACATACTGTGAAAATTTCCCTGCTCTGTTAAACATCATTTGGGAAACATTTAAAAAAAGAAAAAACAATTCAAAAGGGGGCTAATAATCATTGTTAACTTCATTGACATTGATTACAATATAATTTTTAAGTCATAAACGTTTCTAAATAATAACCCCCAGTAAAACTCCAGTGTTTAACTCTGATAAAGAGTTAAAGCAAATTTAAACAGATGAATATTGTACAATGAAAGTTACTGGTTATTCAACCAGTGTTGTTGCTATGCTTATGAAATGTGACAATCTTATACACTGTAAAAAATGCAGGATTCCACACAATTTGTTCAATTTTTCCCAGCACAAATTAATTAAATTAACACTTTTATCAAATTTATGTGGATTGAACATAAAAAATTAAGTTGTCCCAATGAAATTGGGTTGTTTCAGCTCATTTTAAATAAGTAGGTTGAACGAGCAAAAAAAAATATATATTTTTTTTGAGTGTATAATGTGCGAGGAGATCTATTTCTGAACTGTAAAAGGCAACATCACAACTATGAGAAGAGAACAGATACATTTAAACACTTTGTACTTTTTATGATCACATTTTCTGACATGTTTCTTCAGCTTAGTCCCTGATATATCACGGGTGGTCACAGCAAAATGAACCACCAACTACTTTGGCATATGTTTTACGCAGTGGATGCCCTAGCCGCAAACCCAGCACGTTGCTGAAAACACCAATACACTCTCTCATTTACACACACTCATTCACTACAGCCAATTTAGTTCACCCAATTCAGCTATACTGCATGTCTTTGGACGGTGGGGGAAACCAGAGCACCCGGAGGAAACCCACACCAACACGGGGAGAACATGCAAACTTTTTTTTTTTTTTATTTCAGTTGAATTGCACCATAACTTGTTTAGAAGTGCATGTTTTTCGAGCTCGTGTATGGTGTGCACCAGGATTCAGATTGAACTTATTCAAAAGAATCGCACAAACAGACCAATCACACCAGAGTTCATGTTAAACAAACCAAAGGGGGAAAACATACTGAGATTACTATGAATTAGGGTGCACTTAAATACTCACAGAAGAAATACACTCACCGGCCACATTATTAGGTACACCTATTAGATTAACATACTTGCAGTGTTTGGTAAAGTTACTTTTAAAATTACTATATTACAATCTTTAGTAAGCTTTCTTTGGTTAAAAGGTTACAAAGTAACACATCAAGTAACTAAGTGTGTTACTTTGTTACTTTTTAAGGAAAGTAATGTGAAAACATGTGTTATTTTTGCATTTTTGTATATTAAGATGTTCATTCATTTTCCTTGAGCTTAGTCCCTTATTTATTAGGGGTGGCCACTGTAGAATGAACCACCATATTAAGATACTATATTAGGATATGCTTAAGATTGTAATTAGGGTTTTGCAATATGGCAACATATAACATATAGAAAAAAATTAGTTGTGTTGTCACAAAATACACTGATTACAGTAATACTTTCCCATAATTTATATGAGTGCAATATCACATGCCTTTATGGGATGCAGACAGAAACATGAAGAACAGCATAATGAGAAAGTTCCAATCTTTTTCTACATTCTTAATCACATATTTGTTCTGAAGTTCTAAATAATGTGAGAAATATGATCACATATGGATAAGAGCATTTCTGAGTATATTCTTTAAAATGTGGTCCGTATACTTATACTGTATATATAAACTAATAATTAATTAAAACGAAAGGAATGGTACTATATCGTGATTTATACTGTATCGTTAGCAGGATATGAGATGACTTATATCGCAATATGAGATTTGTTTATCTGTATATCTGTCGACCTGTCTGTCTTGCTGTCCATCTGATTGAATGACCCGAACTGAGTCTCTGATGGCCTCCAGCAGGACAGTAGCAGTGACAGCAGAAGACGAGGCTCAGCAGTCAGGAGCGTCTGACCTCCGCCAGAGGCATGTGACACCAGTTAGACTTTCATTCATACTCTTAGCCCTGCAGAAAGGAAGCTGTTGTGCAATATGAGGAGGAGGGGAGAGAAACCATCATTGATAGATGAAAAAGAGGAAGAAGGCATGACAGAAATGAACACCACATGACAGGAGGCCACCGTACAGGGTTTACACTTTTTTTTTTTTCTTCCTTCGGTCTGAATGTCTTTTTACCATCTATAGAGTAAGTGTTTGAGAATATGTATTTGCTGGTGCACATTGATTTAATTATGCTAATTCAATGTATTAATCTGTTTTACATTTATATGAAAATATTTCACAATCTTATCGAAATATTGCAAATGCGTATATCACAATATACATTTCGTAATGGTTTACGATAGAGATTTAATACAAAATTATCTTTGTGTGTCTATCATTAGCACACCCTCTGAAAGACTGTTTGAATGTAGTTACATGTCAATATGCATCTCTGAAACTACACTGTAAATAATATCTGTTAATAAACAGTTCCCATATTTTCTGTTTTCCATTATGGGACTTTGATCTTGGCTCTGTCGACCTTTTGTCTTACTTTAAAAATACAACTCTTCAGTTTTAACAAAGCGACTTTTACTTTAAAATAATGTATGAGAAATAACACTAAGAGAAATAAGTCTGTAAAATAACTGACAGTTTATTACGAGGTTTTTGTACCATAATATACAACACCAAGCCAGACAATATATCACTTTAAAGGTGCTGAATGTAAGTTTTTGACTCTTCTAAAGCATAAAATACCATAATATGTGGGCAGATATTTAAGAAACATCCCAAGTGAACATACTTGTTTAACTGACAAACAATGCTGAAGTCAGATATTCTGCTTAGAAAATGTTTTTTTCCGTGCCGGAACGCTGTCTTTGTTTAGGTAATTTTCACATGCACAATGCCAGTTTAGCCAATTATAATTCAGCACCCCGGGTTGCCTTGTTGGAAAACAGCATATTTCATTCATTCATTCATTCATTCAGAAAGACTCTGAAAGCATGCGTCCATGAGCGAAATGCTACAGTGTAGTGGAAAGTATCAGATGTCAAAATGAGACAGATTCAGTTCCACATGACGTTAATTAGCAAATGACATAAATATTAGGAACGTGAGCAGGTTACATCGCGTGTCCTAACAACACGCTGTGACGAGATTGTTATGAGTGATGAGCCATTTGGCTGTTTGCACCACAAAACACGGCAGAAATTTAAATACAGCCTTTCAGAAGCACAGAATATGCACTCACTCACAAAACGGTAAGGTTCAGAATCTATTTAATACATGTTAACCCTCTTTAACATCATTAAAGGCAGATGCTGAATCACTCATATGTGTTTAGTTCTAAAGTTCAATTTCAAACGGTTTATTGTATTTTCCAGATCTGAGGTGAACTTTCTGCTTTCAGTATATGGTAATACACGTCATGTAAAATGCATTCAAACTCGCATTGTTAGCATTTAGCACTGAATAAAGCACACGAGGCTTACCTGAGGTGATCTGTCATAGGTTTCTGTTGTTCAGCTGTGAGAAATAGAAGCCGCTTCTAATAAATCAATTCGAGGTGTTGGTTAGAACCAAAACTCCTTTTAATACGGAGAATATTCACTCAATCGCGTGTCGTTGCTTTTATTTAGAACACAGTTTAAAATCACTCAAACTGGCAACCCGGCGTACCTTTATTATGATTCAGGACTGCAATACCTAGTTCAACCACTGGGTGTCAAACTTACATACTGCACCTTTAAACTATTAAAAATGTTAATAAAAGTCACTTTTTATAACTTTTCAAGGTTAAATGTTGTTGGAAGAAAGATCAAGGTCCCATAATGCAACTCAAAAGCATAAATAAACAATTGGGATAAATAAAAACATGAATCACAAAATACAGAAAACTGATAATATGAAAACTGATAATACGAATATTTTTGACAGTGTAAGCAGAGTGGACACACTGGCTTTCTTGACAAAAATCGGTAACAAATTTAGTATAGATGCTGAAATATGACCAATCCAGCCATGTTAAGACAACAAGACAGCAAAGTTTCAAGGGTTTTTATTTTCCTAATTGTTCTTGATGTTTTCAGGTTAATGATGCTACAATTCAATTCACCTTTATTTCTATAGCACTTTTACAATGTAGATTGTGTCAAAACAGCTTCACATAGAAAATCATTAATTGAAATTAAATTAAATTAAATTAAATTGAAACAGTGTCAGTTCAGTTTTCAGTGTTGAAGTTCAGTTCAGTTTAGCTCAGTTCAGTGTGGTCTAATAATCACTACTGAGAGTCCAAACGCTGAAGAGCAAATCCATTGATGCACAGCTCTACAGATCCCGAACCGTGCAAGCCAGTGGCGACAGCGGCGAGGAAAAAACTTCACCAATTGGCGAAAGCGAAGAATTTAAAAAACCTCGAGAGAAACCAGGCTCAGTTGGGCACGACCATTTCTCCTATGGCTAAACGTCTTGTGCAGAGCTGCAGTCTAGGCGCCGGAGGCTGGAGAATGCTGGACCTCAGCGAAGACTCGTCTGTCCCTGGAGGGTCACAGGAATCAGTCTCATGCTCTCCACTCTTCTATGACCACTACAGCAGCTGCTCAGGATACGACCTGGTCCAGGATAATGAAAACCTTGGGATCATCTCGTCGCTGGTCTTGGATCGCATCAGTGGCGCTCCATAGTCTGAGGGCCTTGGGATGAGTACCCCCAGGTGGAAATAGAGAATAAAGAGAATAATTAGCGCAGCTGCTGTTTATAGTGTATATAAACGAGATGCAAAAACCTGCATGGAGATAGGTTTTTAATCTAGTTTTGAATTGCGAGAGTGTGTCTGAGCCTCGGACATTATCAGGAAGGCTATTCCAGAGTTTAGGGGCCATACCTGTTATGGAGCAAAGTGATATTTACTTAGGGCTGGGCGATATGACAAAAATGCAATCTTTGGGTAATTCTTTTCCATATTGAACGATAATGATATATATTTCTATATCAGTTGGTGATGCTTCCAGGTTTAAAAGAGTATCCCAACAATGACTGAAGCCACAAATTAGAGGTTATATTAAATAGCATAACCTACTTTCGGTGGCCGAAAATTGGGTGCATCTCTAATATCAACACATTCTAGTTTCCCAATGTTGCAGATTTTTGGCGGCCGAAAATTGGGTGCGTCTTTAATATCAACACACATCTAGATTCCCATTGTTGCACATTTCTGCTGTGTGATTGGCTCTTAGATCAATACAGAGTAAAGTCCAGAGCTTATCATTGTTATTGACATATTTCATCGTGATTCGATATAATATTATTTATAAACATTATCGTTTAACTGGTGCATTTATGTTTTATGCAGCAGTTAAACATGACTGTTCAATTTCAGATGTAGTAATGCTTTCTTTTCCCTGAAATAATACAAAATAGATTTTTAATTTTTTACATTTTTATCTGATGTGTGAAAATATTTAAATCGTATATCAAATATTGAATTATTTACATGCTATTAAATTTCACATTTTTCTTCAAACTTTTTTCAATCTATCACATTATTTTCAATCTCTTCAATCAATTTTCCTTCTTCTTACTGCATAGCCCTCATTTGCATGCATAGATATTTTTTTACCAGGCATTTTTATCTAAAGCAACTTACATATCAGGATAATAGAAGCACCAGAAAAGCAACAACATATGTGCATTGACAAGTCTCTATTTGTTTCGATGTGTGTTTTTTTAAAGTTTTTTTTTTTGTCTTAATGTTCAAGAGAGGTCAGTTGACATTTCTGTGTGGAGTTTGCATGTTCTCCCTGCGTTCGCGTGGCCATTTGAGTACAGTGAACTCATTGTCATGTTCAAGAAACCAGTCTAAAATGATTTGTGCATTATGACAAGGCGCATTATCAGAAGATGGCTACACTGTGGTCAGAACGGGATGGACATGGTCAGCAGCAATACTCAGGTAGGCTGTGGCATTAACATGATGCTCAATTGGTACTAATGGGCCCAAAGTGTGCCAAGAAAATATCCCCGAAACCATTACACTACCACCACCAGCCTGAACCATTGATACAAGGCAGGATGGATCTATGCTTTCATGTTGTTGATGGCTAATTCTGACTCTACCATCCAAATGTCGCAGCAGAAATCGAGACTCATCAGACCAGGCAACGTTTTTCCAATCTTCTTTTGTCCAATTTTGGTGAGCCTGTGCGAATTGTAGCCTCAGTTTCCTGTTCTTAGCTGACAGGAGTGGCACCCGGTGTGGTCTTCTGCTGCTGTAGCCCATCCGCCTCAAGGTTTGACGTGTTGTGCATTCAGAGATGCTCTTCTGCATACCTCGGTTGTAACGAGTGGTTATTTGAGTTACTGTTGTCTTCCTATCAGCTCAAACCAGTCTGGCCATTCTCCTCTGACCTCTGGCATCAACAAGGCATTTGCGCCCACAGAACTGCCGCTCACTGGATATTTTCTCTTTTTCAGACCATTCTCTGTAAACCCTAAAGATGGTTGTGCGTGAAAATCCCAGTAGATCAGCAGTTTCTGAAATACTCACACCAGCCTGTCTGGCACCAACAACCATGCCACGTTCAAAGTCACTTAAATCCACTTTCTTCCCCTTTCTGATGCTTGGCTTGAACTGCAGATCATCTTGACCATGTCTACATGCCTAAATGCACTGAGGTGCTGCCATGTGATTGACTGATTAGAAATTTGCGTTAACGAGCAGTTCGACAATAAAGTGTACCTAATAAAGTGGCCGGTGAGTGTATAGTGTTTGTTTAACGTCTTGTGATTATTTGTGATAAATCAATTTCTGTATCCCTCATTTGTAAGTCTTTGAATAAATGCAGGTATTTTTTATGTTTTTTATTCATATTAATGAAATTATGTAATTATTTTAGATTTGACTTCCTCCAATCCCTTCCACAGACCACTGTGTAGTTAAAAAAAAAAATCCCTGAAGTAAATGACATAAATGTGATTTTGGATGAAGTGTTCCTTTAATGCCTGCTGGAGTGACAGCCGCACAGAAGCTGAATGTGTGATTTAGAGCTTCTCACTCTCCTTTATTTGAAGATCCTCCACAACTCGGCACACAGCAAGATTTTGAGTGTGTCCTTTTGTTTCGAGTAGCTTAAGAGTAAGACTGTTGCCTAGCGACTACCCTGCATTACAGCACTACAACACACACTTCTGGATGTGTGCGATTGATTGTGTGTGTGTCTATGTGAATCAGCTGAGAGCCTGTTTTCCAGTACAGTGGAGATCCTGAGGGTTCATCTCTTGAGAAAACATTTTCCCCCTCAACACATTTATAGATGCCAGGCTTTGGGACAGTAGAACACATCCCAAAGGGAGGCATCGCTCCAAAGCTAAAAGGATCTTGTGAAGGTTTTGGCCTTGAGAAATGAAACACACACACATACACACACACACAGCCTCTAGCAGGTGCCTTCAGGATCAAGCATTGGCAGTGAACTCTTTCTGTCTTTTGTGTGTAGTGTTTTTGTACTGAATGCAAAAAAGATCGGATGCAAAAATGAAATAAAACTCACCATTTGATTTACAAGTATATGTGGGTTTTCTTGTAAGGCAAAAAGTGTAAAACAATCATGTCTTGTATCACCAAAGCATTTATAAAGTTTTCATTAATAAAAAAGAACATACATATATAATAAAAAACATAGTAAACACAGTTAGTAGTAGTAGTAGTAGTAGTAGTAGTAGTAGTAGTAGTAGTAGTAGTAAAAAAAAAAGATACATATACATACAGTTGAAGTCAGAATTATTAGCCCCCCTCTTTATTTTTTCCCCAATTTTTGTTTAATGGAGAGATTTTTTCCTGTTAAACATCATTTGGGAAATATTTAAAAAAGGGAGGCTAGTAATTCTGACTTCAACTGTACATAGAATTAAAGAAAAATATCAATAATATATCCTATTATTCAATACATCATATTATTGTTCAGTATATCATATAATATTCAATATATTATATTATTCATATAAATATCAATAAAAAAATAATAGATCAGAATAAACTGTACATTTTATAATCAACATTTTAGTTTTAAACAGTAATAAAACAATAATAATCAGTATATTTACAAAGATTCATTTATAATAATCTAGATGTGTGTGTGTGTGTGTATATATATATAAAGCTTTTTCTTTAGTTTGAAAGAAACTTTAAATCAGCATGATCCTTTTCTTTTTTTTTTCTCCCTACTATTATATATATATATATATATATATATATATATATATATATATATATATAATATATATTTCTATTTTGATCTATTTAAAAATGCGATTTACTTCTGTGATGGCATAAATGAATAAAAAAATATAAATATGATTTGCTGCTCAAAATCTCATTTAATTAAAAACAGTTGGGCTGCCTGTATATGTGTATATATTTTATATCAATATTTCATGTCTGAACGTTTGAAAATTGAAAATGAAATATTTTATATTGAACAGCTGTCATTTTCTGCATATAAATTAATCAAAACAGTATTTCCGTTCAAATTTTTAAAGACAAAATAGTTATATACAGTGCTCAGCATAATTGAGTATATTTTGAAAATGAGTATTTTTATCCATTCCTCAGTGAATATAGGCAATATATTTGGTGCGTTTAAACAAAACAGATTTATTAAACAGATAAATTTATTAAAATAATATTTTAGTCACCAAACATATTCAGAAATTGAAAGATAATAGAATTAAATTCAAGCAAAATATTGCTATAAAATGTCAACCTACAAAATTTCAACTATATTTTTCAGCTTTTTTGCTTCTTTTGATTTTTCCTTTTTTATAAAATTGTGTTTAATATTTTTCTATAACATATCAATTTGGCTGTACTAGTTTTTGGACTGTTATCGTAAGTTATTTTGTTAGATAAGCTCCAGATTCGGCTTCAGTACTGACTAATCTAATGTATATGCACAAATATAATATTGTATAGCTTCCTATTAAAAATATGAATTTAAGATAGATTTGTGAGAGGTGCACTTATATATGCTGAGCACTGTAGCATCCATCCATTTGCAACAAACCAGTCCAGTAAAGCGAACTCCATTGACTGATTAAAAACTTTTTTGCACTTCTGCAAATTCAGGATCAATCATGGCTGCCGACCCATGAATAATCATTGATAATAATCGTGGCATAAATTAATCTAATAAAATTTTGCTTAAAATCTCATTTTATTAAAAACAGTTGGCCTGCTTGATATTTATTTGCAGGCACCATGACCAATTTTTTTCAGGATTTTCTAATGAATCAAGCAAACAGCATTTATCTTTCTCTATCTTTACTGTCCATTTTGACCAATTTAATGAATCTTGACTGAATAAAAGCATTTCTTTCTTTAATAAAATCTTTTAGATCCCTTGCTTGGAGCACAAACTCTTTAATGTAGAGAAATTTCAGCTTGTAACATCTCATGTGCTTCTCAACTAGGCATGGGCCGGTATAAGATCTTTTCTGCAGGAGATACTGTTGTCCTAAAAAAAAGTAAAAAAAAAAAAAAACTTTACATATACCATAGGAACGGTATAGCAGAAAATTTTGGCGATTTTAAAACCTTGACTTTTCCAAACCGCGGTATACCTTGAAAATGGTTATTGTCCCATGCCTATTCTCAACACAAAGTTCTGTGGGAAGTGCAAGACTCTGGTGTCTAAAGAGTTAAAAGCAATGCTGAAGCACTGAAACCCGAGAGCTGATGAGGAAGAGGAAAGCGAGAGAGGGCATGAGGGAACCAGGGTAAATCCGCTCTGTCTTTCTCTGCTTCTTGACGCAGACTTTCAGATGCTCGCAGAAGTGACAGCTTTGTTCTCCAGCAGCGTCTCTGGACTGACACCTCGACGCCTGCTAAACGCCACCCGGCACAATGTGACCACAAAAGGGATCGGTGTCACTTTCTTGGCAGTCAAACTACTTTGAAGACCCCGTTTCCTTGGCAAAGCTGAATCAGCCTTGAAAAATGCAAGCGGGCTGAGTCATACTTCCTCCTGGATATGACAGCGCTTCCTCCACAAACTGATCTGTCCTCCCTCCCCACACCGAAAACGTTTAGGGGACGGAACATGGAATAAGTGAACAGGCAATGAGTTTACTCTGCTCTTGAACGTACGATGAATGAACCTACACGGAAATATTACCCTGGCAAGGTCAAAATAAATGACTCAGAACACATGTGATTATATTTGGGCTTCATTTCAGCTTGCTTATATTAAAAAAGAGTGGTTCAGAAGATTGCATGTTAACTTTTCAAAAGTGACAGTCAACTATTTGGCATTGTTAAATAGAAAAATGTTTGCTTTCTACTCTTTTCAATTCTGTTCATCAAAGAAGTCTTGAAAAAATGTGGTGCAGTTTTTTATGGCACCTAGTTATATTTTCAAATAAATTACACTTTAAAATATATATAAAAAACAGTTTTAATTGTAACATAATTTGACATAAAAGTCAGGCCTGTAGCCAGCTTATTGAAAGGGGTGCTTACTTTTTTCTAAAAAACTGGTCCTTTTTGCAGTTATTTGCCTCATTTTCTATTTAATTGAGGTTTAAATACTGCATTTTAGTGACATTTTAAGTTTAATCTTAATTTTAATCCAAAGTCCAGCCTCTTCACATTGGCTTTGGTCTTGACTAGTGTGGTTGAATGACATTTGTGCTGGGAGCCCTGTACAAATGTGGCGGCGCTATTGACACATGCTCAGGGTCCGTATGCGATATCTAGTGTATATATCTATGCCATTTTGCCAAGTTACTTGCAATACTATTTTACGTGTTTATTTACAAATATGCATTTAAACTGTAAGCTTTATATTACAGTTTTATAAATAATGTTGAGATTAGCATTTTAAATTAGAAAATTTAGAATAAAGAAATATGAAAAGATACTTATTTCTAAAATACAATTTTATTATCATCTATCATTACATACATTTTTTTAGAGATCTGTTAAAACTTATTTTAAATTAAAAACCGAAGCCTAAACACAAATAACAAACTGGCCAGCTCATCCAACTTTCCTCAGTCAGAATTTGGCCATTTGAATAATTCACACACGTAATGTTCAGTGTTCAAACATAATAATAATAATAATAATCCAACAGAAGATTTCTCTTGGTCTTAAAGCCTTTTTTGATTGGTTAGTTTCACAATTTATGATAGCATAGAAGTCAGACATTTGATAAATGAGCTCATATAGGGGATTAATTCTGGACCTTTGTCAGCAAGGGGAGAACATAAGGGACAAGCATATAAAATCCTACAAACCCCAGATTTGTGAACGTACAAGTATGACAATTATTTCCACATTTATTACTTTATTTTGTAGTCATGCTTAAACTATAAATATTATAGTTATACTATATACTGGTCTAAAAATTGTTATTATCAGTTCTCTGTAGTTGCCATAAATAAGTACCTTGAATACAGAAAAAAATATAAACATATTTTATACCAATTTGTCAGGTCTGAGGGCAGTGGTGTAAAGTAACCAATTACAAATACTCAAATTACTGTAATGGAGTAGTTTTTTCAGAAATTGTAATTTACTAAGCAGTTTTGAAAATGTTTACTTTTACTTTCCCTTGTGTACATTGTTAGTGCTGTATCAGTGCTTTTACTCCACTACTTTCCTTCAACCTGCAGTCACTACTTTATTTTTTCTTGTCTATTGGGGATTAGAAAAATCTTGTAATTTCTGTTAAATCAAATCACATATAGAAGGTAAATTGCCTCATAATGAGCTACCTCAAGACATGGGTGATTTATAAATCCAGCAAACTGTTTAGAAGCATTAAAAGTGTCCAAGAAGATGTCCAAAATCTTTACACACAGTGACCCAGAGACTGTTTAGATGCATGTCACTGATGGGAAGATGACAGATGTTTACTGTATGATGACCGAAATGGCCTTAAACACCCAGGCAAAAGATGTCAACATGGCGTCAAATTGACGTTCTGCAGCGTCATAGAGACATTGCATTTTATTTGGAAATGAAAATCGGGTTGATGTCAGAATGTCAATGTCCAATGACCAACCTAAAATCAACCAAATATCAACGTCTAATGATGTAACAGCTTGATGTTGTGTGGATGTTACCTGCTATATTTTAGCTGCCATACCTGACGAATAAATGTCAGTATGTGACGTCAATATGACGTTGGTTTAAGACGTTGGGTCGACGTTGGATTTTGGTTGCTTTCTAACACAACCTAAAATCAACCAAATATCAACGTCATTTGACGTCATCATTGGACGTCAAAATAACGTTGTCCTTAGATGCTGGCTAGACATTGAATTTTGGTCACCTGATGTCACAACCTAAATCTAATATTAACGTCTTATAACGTTGTGTGCCTGCTGAGCAATAACTAAATGCACTACAGAATGTTACGTTTACACACGTCCACAAATTACATGTAAATGCATCAGCATTTTACATCGTGATACTCACTACTCGAGTTCTTTTAAAGGGCTAGTTTTTACTCATACTTTGAGTAATATTGACAACAGATACTTTTACTCTATTTGCACTACATTTTTAGGCAAGTAATGGTACTTTTGCTTAAATATAATTTTTCAGGACCCTTTCCACCACTGTCTGAGGGCGGCACGGTAGCTCAGTGGTTAGCACTGTCACCTCACAGCAAGAAGGTCACTGGTTTGAGTCCCGGCTGGGCCAGTTGGCATTTCTGTGTGGAGTTTGCATGTTCTCCCCATGTTGGCGTAGGTTTCCTCCAGGTGCTCCGGTTTCCCCCACAGTTCAAAGACATGCTGTATAGGTGAATTGGGGTACACAAAATTGGCCGTAGTGTTTGAGTGTATGTAAATGCGAAAGTGTATGGGTGTTTCCCAGTTCTTGGTTGTGGCTGAAAGAAAATCCGATGTGTTAAACATATGCTGAAATAGTTGCCAGTTCATTCCACTGTGGCAACCACTGATAAATAAGGGACTAAGCCGAAGGAAAATGAATGAACAAATGAATTTCAGGTTTGAAAGTTTGAAAACTGAAAATATGAAATATTTTATATTGAACAGCTATCATTTTCTGCATATAAATAATCAAAACAATATTTCCATTTTAACTTTTTAAGGACAAAATAGTTATATAACTAACTAACAAAGACAAAAAATATATATACATAATCATATTAAATACAAATAAAATAAAACATAATGATAAATAGCAACCATTCATGTGCAACAAAACAGTCCAGTACAAGGGGAACTCCATTGACTAATTAAAAATGTTCTGCACTTCTGCAAATACAGCGTCAATCCTGTCTGCCGACCCATAAATAATCATTGAAGAAATTTGAGTAATTGCCTAACTGTAACATAAAGCAAAGCCGGGAAAGTTTTGCTAACAAAATGCATGCCACATAAGTAAACAAACACATCCCCGTACACCTGACAAACACACATCCTGGTCAAACGGTACGTCATTTCTGCAGGTGCCACTTGTTGGAAGCAGGATCTTTCCTCTCTGCTTTGTTGACACACAACAGCACAGCCAATAAAAGACAACGGCAATCATCAGATGAGTGACGCCGACACATGGGATCAACCTCCGGCGGACTGTCCCAATGATGTCATAGCCAGCCTCAAACATGGACTGATTACCTAATAAACGATGTACAGAGAAAACATTTAGTTTTCCACTGACACAAGAGCGCAGGGTCACGAACTCCCCTTGCTAAAGCGTATAAGTCACAAAAGAATCTTGCTCCAATTCATTTCTCTCAGAGTAAGGCTTGAAGCTTTCGTTTTCCTTGAACTCTACTCAAGGGGTATTCAGACAGAGAGAAAGAGAAATGACTCATACAGGGAGCAAGGAAATATGAGCTCTTTTACTAAAGACAGCACTGGACAAAAGCGCGTGGACCGGACCACACCAGAGCCCGCAGAGACCCTGAAGGTGTTCTGTCTGCATGCCAACAATGCCATGCTGATTCATTCACCATGTACCGCAGCCCGAACCCTCCTACAAACCCCAGCACTTAACTCGTGGGAGCAACCGTCACCCTACAGTTCTGATTCCACACGACTGACGCATCAAACCAGACAGACATAACGGCTTTTAGATCTCTGTTCCTAAACATCTACTTATATTTACAGTGTGCATTTGTGTGACGCTGCTTCAAGCTTGGAAAATGTCAATGTAGTGCTTGTGAACTACAGCTTCTGCAAAACCAATTCCCTTTTCCAGCAGTTTTAGTTTACAAGGTTAGTTTTCACAAAAGGATGTTGTCACAAAGGCGATGTATTAGCTTTTCAAAAGTCCAATTTAAAAAAAAAAAGTTTAATATTTACAAATGTTTAATATTTTGGAGAAGTCATTGTTGTTCATGTCTTTTTCTTAATTTGTTTATGCTTTTGATTTGCATTATAGGGTCTTGATCTTTCCTCTAATAACTTCTGATGTTGAAAAGTTTGAAAACGGACTTTTATTGACATTTTTAACCCTCTTAACTGCCTGCTCTACCAATAGGCTATATGCACACATACTTTTAATTTTCAGCCAGGCAGCCCAAGGGCTTCCGGTCTTTCCATTACAAAATTGTCACGTTTAAGATCCTATTTCTTTAAAAATTTGCGATCTTCACTGCCTGTTAGATATACGATATGAAGTGGGTCTCGGATCGGACAGGAAGCACTGCATTAAATTCCATTTCCCCACGCCATGTATTTAAAATATGACAGTTTATTTTACCCCAGTATTTTCAATGGAATTTCTGCGCTAGCCTGTTGCTGTAAAAACAACCTTGTGAAATTGAAAATAGTCACATTAAGCTTTCACCGGAAGTTTATCGCTGGCTTTGAAACTCTAGCTGTGCATAGAGCGCATTGGTTGACCATATTTTGACTGTTTTAAATACACAGCAATGGTTTACACTACACAGCACTGTTGGTTTACAAAAAAAATCAAACAAACATAATCCTGTAGCACTACTACAGTTGATTTTGGTTTATTGTGGAAAAAAAAACAAGAAAACGTGTAATTTACTGTGTTAAATGAGAATCTGAAATATTATATGGCATACTTAAAAAAATAAAGATGATTTAGTATAGAATTTTTTTATATTTTGATTGTTTTTAAATAAATTGGTTTTACACTTCATATTTTCTGATTTTTCATAGTATATGTATTAATTCCAGTACTTTTACCATAAACCGACATATCTAGGTTGATATTTTAGAAATTATACATTGTAAAACCAAAAAAGTTAAGGGAACTTAAAGCGTTTGAGGAAACCGATTGCAACAAATTATTTGAATTAAAAAATTAATCCTCATGAGTGCTGTGAACTTAATCCATTGGGGTAAATGAAGCAATTTGAGCACAGTAAAACCCAATAAATACTGTAAAAACCAACAAGTTAAGGTAACTCAAAGCGTTTGAGGAAACTAATTGCAACAAACCATTTGAGTTAATAAACGAATCTATATGAGTACTGTGAACTTACTCCATTTAAGTTGAAGTAATGAGGTATTTAATTAACTCATTACCTTCAACACTGAGTTCAAAACTCCTTTCAAATGAGTGGAATTAACTTTCAGTAAATTTTGAGTTAACTACACTCATTTCATTTGATAAAGTTGACTGTTGGGTTTTACAGTGTAGGATGGGTTTAAAACAATGTGTTGCATTGAGTGTGTTAACTAGCAAAATTTTTTCTTAGTGGGGCAGTTAAAGGGCTAATAGTTCAAAGTGATGCATAGTCTGTATTGGTGTTGCAAATTACATTACAAAAACCTGGAAAACTGACTTTTATATATATATATATATATATATATATATATATATATATATATATATATATATATATATATATATATATATATATATAAATAAAATATTTCTTATGGTTTCAAACTACGGTAATGTCAATAAATGTGACTTAGTTTAAATCAAATATCAACAGAGCAGAGATTAAGGTCCCATTATGAAACTCATGACCATAAGCGGAAAACACCTGTGAATCATAAAATATGGAAACGGTTAATTAACTGATATTTTTACAGTAGTATGTGGAAAATATTACGTACGCTCTGCTAAAAAACAGTAGGTGAGAAGTACCCGGATGACCTACTGCTTCTGCTGAGACTCTGAAATGCACTTTAAATGGACACTTTATACCCTATTAGACTATGAAAGAGGATTTATGAATGGCAGTGAAATGACGCAAATGAAACTGATAGGTCATATGATAATGGAAACATGGCAGATGAAGTATGTCTGAACTTCATTCATACTATCCATATTCATACTCTATAGCGCATACATTTGAATACGTAATACTTGCTCAGTCTTCTCAAATGTCATTGTGTTATGCTACATGTGCTGTTGGACAAACAAATGGACATTTTAAAAGGGTAGTGCACTCATGTCTCGTTACTGTACTCCCCACAACAAAGATGTAGGTGACTTTCTTTTGTAAAACAGGAATCTAATTCTTTAGATTTTATCTGAAACCATTGTCCTTGGAGATTGCTAAAAATCAACATACATTCAAAACAAAATGAATACCTGTAGCTTCTGATGATGCACTGAGGTCACACGAAGCAAAAATTTCTTTCTGTGAAAGAAATGGATTATTATTACCTTTAATCCAAAGCATCTGCAAAATTCAAAGCATTTTCAGGATAGTCTGGATCATTCATTTAATAAATAAAAGCCAACTTAACCCCACTCAAAAAAATAACTCACTTGATGAACTCAATTTAAATGAGGGCAGGATTTCCATCCAATAAATTTGTTTAGCACCAACTAAAAATATTTTACACAATTAAATGCAATTGAGTTGGTCCAACATGATTTTATCAAATAAAATTTTATATACATTTGTTTTTTATTTAACATAAACTCAAAGGTCTGATAATATCATGTATTCCTATGTGTCGTACATTTCGAAGTTGCTTAGTTTTATTTAAAGTTATCCTAAATTTTTTAAGTATTTCCTGAGTTACATATACAGTTGATTGAGACTGATCTCAGAACTACTTTTAGGACAGTTATTGCTCGCTGAGCAAAGCAACAAACAGCATTTTTACTAATTAAGCAGCCAACACCCAAAGCATGGGCACTTCTGCAAGGTGGCAATCTCCAAATTCAAAGCTTTACATGAAACTCTTCTAAATCTCCAAACTGAAGTAAAGATTAAACTCCAACAAGTCTTTCTATTACTTCAAACACCTATGATTACTTTTATTGTCAACAGTTCCCTCTCTTAATTGAGAACCACAAATCTCCTGGTAAACCAGGTATTTCGACCAACACAATTCCTTAGTTTATGCTGTCCCAACATAAAATGCTTAAGTTAACTTAATGGTTTACAAATTTAAGTGGACTGAACAAAAAACAAATAAATTGGCCAAATAAATGACAAGAATTGTGTTGTTTTAGCTCATTTTAAACAGGCAGTTTGAACAAGCAGCCGTAATCATTTGTTTGAGTGAAGATAGTGATACTTTAAGAAGTGCATTGCATTGAAATAACTAAGGTGTCATCCCTGAATTAATGTCAATGATTAAAAGCAATGTACAAGTGTTTCATAAACAAACCTTTCAAGCATAAGCTGCTTGACAATTTCCTTTCTTTGACCTTTCATCCACTCAGAATTCTTGCCGGGTTAGCCAACCTACTAATGAATGAGGAATGACACTCAAAAGCGTAGTAGATATAAATAAAACGGGCTATAAATGTTACAATTTTACTGTGTCCATTTTGAATATAGTACATTTTCTTGTAACCTACTCTGCATTGTTCTTTTAATGGTCCAAATTAAACCTCAATATTAAAAGCTTCCCATATTTAAAGCCTGTTTGTATGCTGCTCCTTGTTTTTACAGCTGTCTTGGAGTTGTAAACACCGCCATCGCGTGGCTTCTATATTGACAAACCACAATCTTCTCTTTAGAGTGGCTGAAAGGCGCAAAACCCGATGTATTAAAATACCGTTTAACTTAGTCTTCTCTTCTTTTACTTCCCCACAAAATTCCTGTCAACCGCTTAATGACATCCATTCAGACTTTCTTTTCCACTTCAAATAGCTACGAAAGCCGGGTTGTGTTCAAGCAACAAAAAAGTCTGACAATTAATTAAATACAAATCGAGAACTGTATTTACCAATTGAATTAGATTCGAGGTGTTTCGTATGTTTTAACGACTTAATTATTCATATCACAAGCAGAACAGATTTATTCTACAATAATAACATGTGCACTTTGACATAATGGCGGAAATACAATCTGATGCCACACATGAGTAAGATCATCAGCATGAACACTAACGCAACTGGTATTTGGGGGAATTTTGTGCTCATGGCCATTATAATGAACAAGTCCATCTCCGAGGTCACAGTAGGTTATTCTGCTTTAAAGGTGTATACTTTTGTTAAAATAACGCTGATTTAGGCTACATAATATGATACATGCATATTCATTAAACACCAACTACTTATCAGATGTGCCCAATTATAGTGGTCAGAATTTTGACAAGAACTATTATTAAATACCTATAGTATACTTTACATATAGGTAAAATAATTAAATAAATAGAAACAAACAAACAAAAACAGAAAGAAACCATTGGCATCAATGATTCCATCAAGAACATCAATTGAATTAGCCTATTCCATTCCACATGGTTCTAAACATCATGTGAAGGTTTACAGTCTTTAGATTTGTATCATAATGCTCTTCACTCAAGAAGAAGAAGAAGAAAAAACACTTATTTTAGAGACTTAATGTGAAAACAGTTCCTCTTCGTTTTGCAAAAACCTTAGGCTATTTTATAATATCTAAATATTATGTACTGCTGTAGAGCTAGTAAGCTTGGCACAGTCTTATGCAACCATGAGGTCTTTATTTGTAATAGGAGAGCAGTTTCATTTAGTAAGATTTTGGTTTAGTCACTTAGTCAATAAACTGCGCTTCCTCTCGTCCCGGGACTCGAAACATTGATGATTAATACGCGGTGAGTCAAATGCGCGGTGAACTATTTATGTCCCCTATACATAGAGTCAAGAGCAGTTCATTCTCAGTGCCAGACAGGTCACTGTTCTACTTCTAGGCGCAGAAAAAAAGGTATACCGACTGTTTTATTTCGTTTTATTTATTGTTTGTTTGTTTAAAAATATGAAGAGCTGTAAATTACATCGAGGGAAATTATGTTAGGCTATCACGCAAGACCTGATCCCACAAGATTAATAAATAAATCGTCATCTACAAGTCTTGTACAAGTTGGATATATTCTAAATCACTTTGGACAAAACACCGTTAAATGGTAATATAGCCTTGAAGTGTAGCCTATAACTGAAATATTTTAAAATACAAATGTTTATCTTCATTGAAAGTTAAGCAATATAACCGCCATTCATATTAGGGTTTTTTCCTCCAGAAAATGATTCATCGTCGACACACAGACTTGAATAACAGACTGTGTTAAATTTACCCCACTTCCTACAATAATTTAACGATGTTTTCCTGTGGTCGGATGACTAGACCAAAGAAAACTTCCAGAATGTACTCCCACATATTGATATTTTACTTTAATCTTAAATAATCTCTGGTGTTCTCCATACAGCTGTGAATCAGCGCAAGTAAAAACACAAGCATGTTTAACACGGACTGTGAATCACTCGCGTGACTAACGCAACAGGAATAAAATTCAATCTTTCGTTTTCAAATGCACTCAGTCAGTTTTACAAATCTCACCACTGACATCTATTGCCCGCTTAGTGTCACAGCTTGTCTGAAAATAGGAAAGCAAGACGTGGGTTTTTTTTTTCAAAGTCAACACTCTTAAAATGAAAGGCATCAATAGTTCCCCAAAGAACCTTTAACTTAGAACCTTTTCATTGAACAAAATGTTCCTTAGATTTTTTTTTTTAAATATTCCTTTCACTAAGAAAAATAAATGAAGGTTTGAAGGTTCTTAGGAAACAAAAAAATGATTCACCTCATGCACAACTTGGAACCTTTTTTTGAAATGGTGCAATTCTAACACAACCATATATAAGCCATACATAGGGCCAGACAGAATCTGGAGACATTTTCTGCGCAGAATTTTGTAAAAAAAAAAAAAAACATGGCAGGTTATGTGAAATAATTTTGAAGTATCATTACTAAAAACTATATATATATATATATATATATATATATATATATATATATATATATATATTTTTTTTTTTTTTTTTTTAAATATATAAATAAATAAAATACCTTTTTAACTTTTATTTAATGTTTACAATGCAAATCCAATTAAATCCACTTATTTGGTACACAAAGCAAGTCTCTCTAATATATCTACTAAAAGACAGAAAATATTACTTTACTAACTGTATTGTAAATAAATCATATGAACATTTTCATATTAGTCAGTAATATTACTGAAATTAATTTCAAAACTGAATAAATATAAATTTACACACAACTAAATAAATAGTCTTTGTGGATTTCTGTGCGCACAGATTCTGTGTTGGCCTAGCCATACATAAATATATATGTGTATGAAAAAAACTTAGTAGGGGAGAGTGCGACAGTTTTTGAATTTCCTTCAGTTTCTCAGAGACAGTTTTTTTGTGGAAACCCAAAATTTTTATATAATAAATCCACATCTTTTGGACACTCATCCACATTGCTATAATATGTGTACATATGATAATATACGCAGAATTTAAACGTGAACAGACAAAGTCAAAAGTTGAAACTGACCCAGAGCAGGGGAACAGTTGCAACAACCTACAGACACAGTGCAACATTCATTAAAATGTAATAATAATAAAAAATCTAAAAAATCAGGTTTGATTTTATTTATTCATTTTTTATTTTTGGTAAACAGACTAAATGTAAATTGGTTAAATTGTTAAATGTGTTAAGTTGGCCATATAAATACAGACTATTAAAAGAACAAGCAACAACCAATTATCAGGCCTAAAGAACTGAATAAAACTATTTTTTACTGAAAATCTAGACTAAACCTTTACTAAACTTCTTCTTTGAACTTTGAAATGAATCAATTAATCAAAGAATTCATTTTTTCAAATTAAATTAGATCAAAATTGTGATAAAAATTTAAATTGTACACATGTACAATTGTACAAATTGTTAATATGTCAATTAAATGAATTTTGTAATTGGGTACAGTTGCAACAGCATGTCCCAACTCTGTCAACCCTGATTAAACTGTCTATAGGGAGACACAATAGCTTTAACGCTTGATAGATATCCCTACACTGTAAAACCCAACAGTCAACTTTGTCAAATGAAATGAGTGTAGCTAACTCAAAATTTACTGAAAGTTAATTCTACTCATTTGAAAAGAGTTTTGAACTCCGTGTTGAAGGTAATAGGATCAATAAATACCTCATTACTTCATCTTAAATGGAGTAAGTTCACAGTACTCATTTAGATTATTTTTTTTAACTCAAATGGTTTGTAGCAATCGGTTTCCTTAAACGGTTTGAGTTACCTTAATTTATTGGGTTTAACAGTATTCAAATTGCTTTGTGTACTCTAATGGATTAAGTTCACAGTACCATTCGGATTAGTTTTTGAACTTAAATGGTTTGTTGCAATCGGTTTCCTCAAACGGTTTAAGCTTTACTTTTTGAGTTTTACAAAGTGTTTAGCTAAGAGCTAAGAAAAGCTAAGAAAACAGTGATTTAAATTATACGAATGAATAATGTTTCTCAAAAACAGATTAGACAGTATGAGAAATGTTCTGAACATTTAAAAAAAAAAAAAAAAACTTTTTTTTACCTAAAAATTAGTTTTATACTGAAAGAATGGTCACATATGGCTGATTTCTCTCAGATTGAAGGAGGGTCTAACTGAGAATATGTACACTGTAAAACCCAAAAAGTTAAGGTAACTCAAACCATTTGAGGAAACCGATTGTAACAAACCATTTAAGTTCAATAACTATTCCTAATGAGTGCTGTGAGCTTAATCCATTTCAGTAAACGAAGCAAGTAAAACCCAATAAATGAAGATAACTCAAACCAACTGAGTACTGTAAAATCTAATAAGTTAAGGTAACTCAAACCGTTTTTGAAACCGATTGCAACAAACCATTTGAGTTAAACTAATCTATATGAGTACTGTGAACTTACTCCAATTAGGTTGAATTAATGAGGTATTTAATTAACTCATTGCCTTCAACACAGAGTTCAAATCTCTTCAAATGAGTGGAGTTAACTTTCAGTAAATTTTGAGTTAACTACACTCATTCATTTGATAAAGTTGACAATTGGGTTTTACAGAGTAGTATAAATTTCATCACTTTAGCTTATTCCTGTATAGAGGTACAAGTCTTGCTGCAACTGCCCCATGTTGCAACCGTCCCCACTCTCCCCTACACAATAAGCAACAACCTTACATTATAGCCTCCATTTAATTTAGCAAGCAGATTACCCAACATATTTGATCCAATTCTATATAAAATTGTTTCACATTTGGCAGTTCCATAAAATAATAACAGCAAAACCTGAAATTTCTATTAAACAACCACAGTAATATCAGTCTAATTCAACATTCTGTTCACTGCATATGACTTTTGACGTACAGACATTTTGTTGGTGGAAAGAAACTGGTACTGGAGCAGTGGTTGAACAAAATAAATAATTTATCAGTCTTTTTAGGTGGCTTGAATAATTAGCATATTCTCAAAATGGTTTAATAATCTAAAATAACTTAATGGATAAAACAGGGTTTCCAACCTTTGTGTGTACGGCTTTGAAATCGGACTGTGCAGGAGGAAGTATCACCATGACGACAAGGGTTATCTTTGTTCCTCATGTGTTTCCTGTCTAAGTGAGGCGTTTAGTGCAGGGGACATAACGAATATACTACAGCTGACACTCAAGAGGTGCCACTTCACTGGTGTGCTCACGTTTAGTCTGCAGGGTTTTTAATCACATTGGGAGGCCACTATGGCACTGATATTCTGGGGTTTATGATGCAGTGATGGCAGGGATATGGTCAGAGGTTTGGACATTGTGTTTCATATTAGTATTTCGTTCAGCAGACCCGTCACCAGCACCCCAAGACAAATCACATGACTCCAGAAAGATCTTCTTGGGTTTGGATAAATGCAACGCCTGCATTGGAACATCCATTTGCAAGAAGTTTTTCAAGGATGAAATAAGGTAAACTGGAATATTTCCAATTTCGGCAGAGAACAATTAACTCTTCATAAAGTTATTCATATTGTAGGATAAATGCAACAAAGTAACCAAATGTTTGGGGAAAAAAAAGTCTAGATTAAGATAAAAGAAAAAGTTCTGTTTCATAGCACATCTGGTTAAAAAAATGCATATTGTCACTGATCTTATATAATATATTCAAGTACACAGCTAACTATTTCTTCTTGTGTGTATATATATATGTATATATATATATATATATATATATATATATATATATATATATATATATATATATATATATATATATATATATATATATACATACATACACAGTATATATATATATATATATATATATATATATATATATATATATATATATATATATATATAAATAAAACCCCATTACTTTGTTTATTATTTGGCCAAAATCAAAAAGTGTTACTTTGTGCCCCGCTCTCTCCTATATAGACGATATTTTTTACAAACAACACACAAGCCTCTCCTACAAATGAGTATTGAAAGTATGATTGCCAGGCCTATGGTTTCTGTGCAGTATTGCCAAAAGGAGCAAAAATGTTACTGTTTATTCCACCAGCGGGGCAAGTTGTAACAGACAGATGGGTTAGTTTTAACACATGCTTAAAGAGGCAGATTACACACAATTAATTTAAATTCAGTTTACTTTAAATAGTAGCTATAATTCCTCAGTACTTAACTCAATTTTTTTATTCTACATAGCACAACATGTTTATTTATTTATCTATTGGATAAACACATTTGGATCTATTTGCATTATTATCTATTATTATAAAATACATTTATTTGCATTATTATTTTTGTTTTCTATTAGAAATATTTTCTATTAAAATACATTTTTTATATAAAAAGTTCTCAACATTACACTCAAAATTCAAAAATTATTTTGTTGGTTTAATTGGTGTCCAACAGTGTGTGGCTTATTTGTAACACCCTGTTACAACTAACACCACTGTATCATGTTTTCCTCAAAAATGGCTAGCAGTCACTGTGTGTTTTTTACATCTTTCAAAATGGCTCCATCTTTTAGCCTAGAAGACGTTAGTCACAACAATATAAGATTTTACATACATACTTTCACAAAAAAAATTCAAATAAAAAAATATCCATAGTATAATAAAAAATACTTTTATGCTACAAAAATGGTTTCTCCTGTGTTTCTCATGCACATTTTGCCAACCTTTTTTAATAATTGGCAGGAAGACGTCTGCTGACACTGTGGTGAAAACCTCGGAAGCATGCCATGGTTAACCCTGAGCAAATACCTTAAAACTCTGAGTTACATTTTACCCCGCATCACTTATATACAATATGCATATGCATACAAGAAGAAATAGTTAAAAATATGATCTTCATGAAGTATTTCTTTTCTCTTCTAATTTCTTAAAAGCAAAAATAAGTGTTATACTTTATTTTGTCCACTATAGATTTTTATTGACTAAGTAACTTCGCAACTACATGTCAACTAACTTACATTAACCTAACAGGGTTTGAATAGTTTTTTTTAATCAATAGACATTTTATTGACTTTAAGTTTCTTTGCAAATTGATGTCAACTAACTGACAGAAAAGATAAAAAAACTGTGATTGTTAGAAGAGTAACCATGTAGAGTTTCAGTAGATTGCATTAATAGAGGCTTGGGCTTTGTAGAATATTCTACTGACTTCTTTGCAACACAGCTATAACTCAAATTAGAGTATTGGTAGACTGTTAGGGTTAACATACACTACCTGACAAAAGTTTTGTCGGCAATCCCAGTTGTGAGAGCAACACATAACAACTTGACTTCTAGTTGATCATTTGGAAAAGTGGCAGAAGGTAGATTCTGAAGGTAGATCTGTTGAACTGCATCCCAATCATCACAAATAATGCAGAAGACCTATTGGAACCCACATGGACCCAAGATTCTCACAGAAATCAGTCAAGTCTGGTGATGGAAAAATCATGGTTTGGGATTACATTCAGTATGGGGACGTGCGAGAGATCTGCAGAGTGGATGGAAACATCAACAGCCTGTGGTATCAAGACATTTGTGCTGCCCATTACATTACAAACCACAGGAGAGGGCAAATTCTTCAGCAGGATAGCGTTCCTTCTCATATTCCAGCCTCCACATTTAAGTTCCTGAAAACAAAGAAGATCAAGGTGCTCCAGGATTGGCCAGCCCAGTCACCAGACATGAACATTATTGAGCATGTCTGAGGTAAGATGAAGGAGGCATTGAAGATGAATCCAAAGAATCTTGATGAACTCTGGGAGTCCTGCAAGAACACTTGTTTTGCCATTTCAGATGACTTTATTAATAAGTTATTTGAGTCATTGCAGAGATGTATGGTAAAATAAGCATAATCTAGAGGCCTTTGCCTTTCATATAAGCCACTTCTGATAGCAAATGATCAACTAAAAGTCAAATTATTATTTGTTGTTCCTAAAACTTGTATAGGTGACAAGACTTTTGTCAGGTAGTGTAGGGTAGTAATATATATGAATGTATGTGTCTATTTATATATAAAAGAACTGCTAAACTAACTATACACTATAAACTAACTATAACTATTCATCTACTAAATGAATAGATGTAAAATGTAGATACATGGATTATAAACAACTCTCCAACAACTTCTACTCAGCAGAATGTCTATTGGATGACCATTGAAAATATAATGTCAGCCAATATGAAGCAGACTGTCTACTAATTACGCCAGTAGATATGGTGTAGAATAGAATGTCTAAAGGGGACCATCAAAATAAAGTCTAGCCAAGCATTCGTATGCTATAACAGCACAAGAACTTAGATCTTGCTGTATCTAATCATTGATCAGACTAGCACGAGCAGTGACAGCAAAAACAGGACACTAACACAGACCCTGATTATTTCACTACAGGTTTGAAAGGAGGCTGACGGCTCAGTCTAATCTATCCTCAGCAGACGTGCACTCCTATGAGGGAAATTACACAGACAGCACAGCAGGCTGGAGACCAGTGGTGGTGTCCCGCTTGATGTCTCCTCACCTGCACCAGATATCAGACAATAGCATTTGCAGCTCAGCAGGCAAAGGGAAATCCTGCAGCATTGAAGGCGTCCTCAGGGCCACCTCACGCTTCCAAAGTTGGGTTCATTCCAACCTACTGCTTCCCAACATGGTGAAGGTCTGTATTTGTGGCCTCTGTATTGTCGTGTCTATTTGAGGTCAGCAGTGGCTAATGATTTGTGGTCAGAACAATTACATTTTTAAAGGGATATTAAATTGGAAAAGTAGGAGGTGCAAATGAAAGATCCCGTGAAGTAGGGCTGCATGATATTGGAAAAATCAGACACTGTGATATTTAGTTTTTCTGTGATATACTGTATCTATATAATTCCAGCAAATTATTGAATA
The DNA here is from genome assembly GCA_903798195.1 of Danio kyathit. Lineage (NCBI taxonomy): Eukaryota > Metazoa > Chordata > Actinopteri > Cypriniformes > Danionidae > Danio > Danio kyathit. The sequence goes on along the minus strand of LR812527.1, from coordinate 41,691,425 downwards.
GCACTATTTGGAAAGACACTTTATTTTAAGGTTCAATTCTCACTCTTATCAAACCATTATGACTTTTGCTTCAATAAACTCCTAATTTAAGGAAGTTTAGGTATTGTGTAAAATTAGGTATGTAGAAGAAGATCATACAGAATATGTGCTTTATAAGTACTAATAAACAGCCACTATCTTAATAACATGCATGCTCATAAACAACTAGTTAATAGTGAGAATTGGTCCTTTAAGTGTTACCAAATGTATTCATTTAGGTTGATTGGAATGATTCTGTAGGGCATGTGAATCATGCATAAAATGCAATAAGCAAATTACAAGCATAGATAAATACAATAAAGCAAATATAAAATGAAATAAACAGTGCATGCTTTATTGTTTTGCATATGTAAATGTAAAAATTACACTGAATTGTCAACTCAGCATTAAAGATCTATGTGATGTGACTTTTGTGGATGCACACATAGCGATATTAATGCTGAAACCATATATTGTGCAGCCCTAACGTAAAGTGGTTTGAAATGTTCATTTTTTTATGTAATCTCAACTGAAAAACGAAGAGAGGGCGGGACATAGAGTAGCTCCTCCCCTTTTAAAATCAGCCAATAGCATTTTATTTTATCACAGCTGTTAGTGAAAGTGGTTAAGTTCAAGCGCATCAAATGAAAAGCAAGTGAGAAGCGTCTTGAAGGGGGCGGGGCATGACAGAAACTGAATGGATTTGATGAGAAAGTATGAGGTGACGTGAAAAAAAAACGTTGATCCATTTAGGCGGAAGTGACAAACTACAAGCTTTAAATGTTTATATCAGTTTGAAATCTTCTAAATATGAATTGTTCACTGTTTTGCACCACACTACCTTATAGATATTGTTGGAGACTAACATACTGATACCAAACCTGCCAAGTTGCCAACATTCCCGTTTTTCCTAGGAGTCTACCATATTTCAGACTCATCTCCTGCCACCTTCCAGTTCTGTTATTTCTCCCGGAAAACTCCTGTAATTTCACCCCGGTCCTCAGCTTTTTGTTACAGTCTGTAACACCCCCGGGTCGCCAACTTTGATAGGTCGATCGCATTATTTCTTTAGATCCACTATGTCTTTAAATCCATTCGCAGCAGCCACCCGAATCCTGGTCCATAGTACAATTACTAACACCACAGTACAGTTATTAACCCGGTTCACCCCGAAACTCTTGGAATTTTTGAAAAAATGTTGGCAAGTATGACTGAGACTAATTTAAAAAAAAAAAAAAAAAAAAAAAAAAAAAAAAAAAAAAAAGGTGGCTGTTTTTGAATCCATTGTAAGTGTTTTCAATTATAGATTTTTTTTTAATAATGGATATTTTTTTCTTGAAATTATGGTCCTTTCATATTTCACAATTCTACTTTATGGTTTGTTTAATATAGAATAGTCACGCTATGAGCGGTTTTTATGGTTTTTACTTATATCTTAGACCTACATTTTAAGTCAGCCCCAATTTTTCCAATACACCAAACTATATTGTGCTTCAAATAATATGGACTTGGTTGTCAAGAGATGACAGCAAAAAGCCTGTTTGAAGAAAACTTTGGCTTGTTAGATGCTTAAAATGCGGAGATTTGTCAAATTCTGCCAAATGTTTGAAAAATGTTATTTGTTGGTGTTTAGGATTCATAAAATGCCAGCTATGAAAGAAAAGTTTAGATGGTATTTTCACCACAAAAACAAAATTATATTTATTGTGAAAATAACAAAATGACAAAACTCTTCTGTGGTGGATTTACACTAAACAAATGACCAGAAAATAAATCACTTATACTGCTTGCGCATTTCACACTTAATAAAGTTTTCATTTATTCATTTTCTCTTCGGCTTAATCCCTTTATTAATCAGGGATCCACCAACTTATCCAGCATATGTTTTACGCGGCGGATGCCCTTCCAGCCACAACCCAACACTGGGAAACACCCATACACTCGCATTCACACACATACTCTACGGACAATTTAACCTAATTCACCTACAGCGCATGTCTTTGGACTTGTGGAGGAAAGAGGAGCACCCGGAGGAAACCCACACCAACACGGGGAGAACATGCAAACTCCACACAGAAATGCCAACTGGCCCGGCCGGGGCTCGAACCAGCAACCTTCTTGCTGTGAGGCGATCGTGCTGAAATAAAGTTTTATATTAACAATTTTTTTTTTTTGCAAAAAAAACAGTTGACAAGTTTGTAGCAATATTTGTTACAATCCAAAATATAATTTACATTGTCAATGAAAAAAGATACAAGGGAGAGAAAGAAGGAATAAAAAATAAAAAATAAAGAACATGAAATAAACTTGAGGGTAAGACATTACATTACATAAATTAAAGTCATTACAAAATGAAATAGTTCTGCTTGCTTTCTTATTTTTACATAATGAAATTAAATGTAAATAATGATTAAATTCTTGCAAAAAAAAAAAAAACAGGAAAATATGGTTTGGTATTAGTAAATTTGCATTTGTGGATATGGAATTTACAAAGAAAATAAATTAAATTTATAATAAAACAAGCATTTCTCTTAAATTTCGAGAGGATCACATGCTTATAATTGACGATTGCTGTTTTTGCATCAACATCGCATTACTTGACTATCACTTCATCTAATCAGATGAATCCAAGCGCACATAAATCCACTTTCCTTACAAATGGCATTGCGAGGGGGACCCTTGATCTTTTGAAATATGTTGCATTTTTAAAATAATAGGTTGTATTACATTTATTTTGTTATCCGAGTAAAATTAGCACATACATCACATGCATTCCACTTAACGCATCTTTTGTGTCGGGTATTTATAGCCAGCTGTTCAGCAGTATCTGTTTCTGGGGGAGACTTCTTTTGGGCTAAGCCCCTTATGCCTTTCGACCCTAGCAATGCCCCTGCTCCTTACCTTAGTTATCTTCATTTTTGAAGAAACCCCCCCCCCCCCCCCCCCATCCACCCTGACTACTTTCTTAATGACAGGGGAGTTCTCAAGACCTACCTGAGTTCAGACTCCCTCTCTCCTGACTAAACAGTAGGGAGCCCTCAGCTCGTGGATCCTCTGAGCTCAGGGCTCTCTCCTGGGACAGCATGCCAAATACGCATTTACTTAGACAACTAAGTGTGAACTCTTAAAATAGCAGGTAACCATTAAATGTAAAAAATCTTTATGTAGAACATTAAAGTGGTATTTAGTTTTAAAATATATCACAACTATCTGTTTTGTGTACAGCACAGACTTATATATATATATCCTTTTAAAGGTATATACTTGCATGCAAGCTCATGAATGAACAAACCGTCTGTTCACATTCAATCACTTATTGTGAGTAACATCTAACAAAAGCTTTTCTCTATAGGGTCTGGTGACCCCGATGCTGCGCTGTCCATCTCAGAGGCTGCTGGACCGCATTGTGCGCCGTTATTTCGAAGTGACTGACGTGGGCAGTGTGCAGATGAAGCACTTCAGTGAAAAGGATAAACTTAGACTGCTTTATACACTGGCTGTCAATCAACAGCCCCTCATACTGCAGGTATAATGATAAGTGGGCTGATATAATTATTACTGCTCAATGTGAAGTAATTGAGCATGGTGATAGCAAAGTCAGGGTCATGGGTTTGATCCCCTGGAAATGTATGAAGTGATTAAAATGTATAGCTTTAAAAAAAATGGTTCTTCCATCTGTAAAAATAGCATGATGTTTAAAAAGCTTAAAGAAGTTTCATAATGAACCATGCTTTGAAAAACTCAATATTTCCATGATGACCCCTTTATATAACATCACATTTTACTTTTTTAAATTTTTATATATTATTGATGTAATCTCTGTCTGCCTGTTCATATAATACATCATAGTTTCAATTAAGGTTTTACATTGAAAGCTAATTGCAGGTTTTGTCTAACAAGAATAACAATTTAAAACTAACAATACGGATCACAAATTCAAAATATCTAGCACTTACTTGATAAGTGGAGAAGTGAAAATAAAAATCCCCCACTGAACACATGCAGATGGCCACAATATTCTGCACTGAAAACAGAAAAGTTGGACATGATGGTAGAAAGTCACAATGCTGTGATTTTAGCTATATTTAGTGATGTTAATGATAACAAGAAAACACACAAAACATTACAGATTTTTCCTCATTTCTTGTTTTGTACACTGTAATGATATGGTAAATGATATGGTCAATTAGTCATGACAGCATATGTTTTTAGTCCATTGTAACACACTAAACTAAGTTAATCATGTTCTACACTTTCTGAAATAAAGATACAAAATCTGTCACTGGGGCGGTACCTTTTCAAATGGTATATTTTTGTTCCTAACAGGTCCTTAAAAGCATATAAATGCTTTGTCCAAAAAGTAAAAATGTCTACCTCGCAGTAACTTAAAGGTACATATGTCCAGCTGTATGGTACAATAGTGTACCTTTTGAAAAGGTTCCGCCCCAGTGACAGATTTTATACCTTTACTTCTGAGAGTGTGACTTAATTTTATAAGTTACACAAGCTGTTTTAAGTCAGTTTAACATAATATAAGTTCAATGAACTCATAAGGTTAATTTGATTAGGCTTAAAAATTTAAGGCAACCGGGATATTTTTTACAGTGTATGTTATCACCAAACATAACTCAAACTATAGTGACACTGGACCACAACATCTTAAGTTGCAAGGGTGTATTTTTAGGAATAGCAAACAATACTTTGTAAGTTAAAATTATTCATTCTGTTTTGATTTTCCTACCATAAACATATCAAAACGTAATATCTGATTAGAAATATGCACTGCTAAAAGCTTAATTTGAACAACTTTAAAGGTGATTTCCACACAAAAATCAAGTAACAAATAAATAAACAAATGATTTGTGAAACAAGAATGAGTTTTGACGGTGTGGTTTTGACTATTGATTATGTTGTGAAAAGTGATTGGTTATGCCCCACAGCTGTGTTTAAAAATGATTAAAATATCAGGCCCGTAACCAGGGGAGGTTCGGGTGGTTCGAAAAACCCACCCTCCACTGACAAAGGTCCAGAATTTGTCCCATACATGAGCTCATATGTCCTACTTTGACTGGTATGCCATCAAAAATTGTGAAAATAACCCATAAAAGGCTAAATCTGACGTAAATCAAGTCATCTTTCACTTCGGACCTACTTTATTGTTGTTAAATAAAGAAAACATTTTACAAGGAACAAAATTTTTCTAAATCTTGGACCTTATTCTTGAAAGAAAAAATGACCAAATTTTAATAATAATACATTTTATTTAAGCTCTGCATTATTATTATCAGTAGTATTAGTATGATAAGAATTTTTTATTATATATTGTTCAATATTCAAATGGGCAAATTTCAAAGAGGAAAACTGAGGAAAGTTGAATGTGCTGCTCAGTTTATTTGCATAATGAATGACAATAGGCTACAGTTTTTAATTTAAAACTTTTTTTTCCTAATGATATATTTATCAAATTAATGACAGATGCAATACATTTGTATCTTAAAAATAAGTATTTTTTTACTCTAAATCTTTAGAAAATGAATCAAAAAGTGTGGTTATGATGACCATCCAACAAGCTAATGCAGCTAAAAATAGTGCTTAAAATGTCACTAAATGCAGTATTCAAACCTCATAATTAAGAAGAAAATAAAGTGAATCACTGCAAAAAGGTCCACTATTTGAGAAAAAATAACCAGCCCTTTCACCAGGCTGGCTACGGGCCTAAATATGTCTGATGAGAATAGTCAAAAAAAAAAAAAAAAAATATTATATATATATATATATATATATATAATATATATATATATATTTTTTTTTTTTTTTTTTTCAATTATTAACACATTATTTTCATTTTTCTATGAGACAAAACTGTTCTTCCCCACACAGGAAGATTGACTCTACCTATTAATATATGAAGTGAATGAAAATGTAGACAGTAGCATTGCCTGCTCGTGTTCCCTCGCGTCCTGTTTTGAGCTCTGCTTTCGACCCCTCTGCCCACAGATGTTTCCAGGAACCGAGGGTTGGCCCTTCCTCCGCTACCATGGCTCCTGTGGAAGGCTGATGGTGTGGGCCGCGAGCAGGGCCCTCAGGAGCCTGTTTTCCTCTCCGCTGGAGCGCCGCGCAGATCTCGCCTACCAGCTCCTGCACATCACCCAGAGCCTGAGCGCCAACAGCCTGCGGTTCCGTCTCTTCTACACCCGAGTCCCAGAGGACATGTTCGGCATTCTGGAAGACAACAAGGTCTACATTGTGGATACCAGCACCATAGGCATCATTGACTTACAGGAAGGTCAGTTCTGGATCAACTGTTTACCTGTAAATAGTTTTGTATGGTATTGCTTTAAGCATCTAGACTTGATGTAGTAATAATACAAAAAAAAAACAATAAATAATAATAATACAAAATAAAACAAAATCACATCTTCTGTCACATGAAATATGCGTTCAACAAAATGCTGACAGTTTACAAATGAATGCGTAAGTATAGTTATATTATTTTCTTCTCCTGTTCTTGTCTAGGTGGTTTATTTTATATTTTGAATACAGTTAGGGACATTCTATCAGAAATGTACATTTTGACTTGAAAATTGTCTTCCTCAAAAAAATCATACAAAAACAAGCATAAAATCATACAATTCAATAACAGAATGCATCCTTGATCACTGTCAGCTTCTCCTCCATCAAATTTCACTTACTTTGAGTCATAGCCTTAACCTCCTAGGGCCCGTAGACGTGGACAGCACATTTTTAGCTCTTAAGTGGCTGTTTAAAATACTTTGAATGTTTTATACTTTGTTACAGACATACAGTGTCATCCTGCAACTGTTTTGCAGCATATGAAATGTCCCAAACCCTATTTTTAACTGTCCAAAATGGGGGGAAAATGTTGTTTTTACTCTCTGATAGTCAAAGCAAGTAAAAAAATAATAATAATTCTATGTTAAATATGCATAAAAGAAAATTCGGCAAAAAGTGTTTTATGCAAATTCGAACCATGAGTCCACATATATGGACAACATTTTTCTCTAAAAGTACATCATATAAAAAAAAAAATGATACTTAGATTTTTATTCTAATTAGGTTCCAAAAAGCCCAAATAGCAAAGAGAAATGAAAAATGCATGTAAAAACACCTTGGGCCTTAAGAGGTTATAAGTGTTTTGCACACATTTTATGTTAAATTTAATGCAAATGTGACAGGACTGACAGAAACAATTGTATAATAGTATTATTTGTAGAATTTATTCATAATTTCATGTATTTAATTAATTGATGTGAATGATAACAACTTAAACTTGCTATTTCTGAAGTATTTTTGTCTAAATCAGTTTGTAGCATAACAAAACTATTAAAGCTGTAGGTTCAGTTGGGCTGACAAGGACAATGACAGGGTATGTACATTTGTAAAGTGTTTTTAATAAAGAAAAAATATCTGGAAACTAAATGAATGACATATTCCTTTACAAAACAAGTCCATCAGTCCATTTCAGAAATTTTTGGGATGAAATACTTTTTATTCACTGTTGTAAAAAATATTTTTTAGGTTTTATTTATAATGTATGTTTCTGGTAATGTCCCATATCATAATCTATGGCACCATGTACAAATTTAAAAAGAGATTTAAGAATTTAAAACTTTGAGAGAAGAGATATTGAATTGGTCAAAGGTAACAGCAAGTTATTTACATTAAACATTTCTCTTTCAAATATGGTGTCTTAAATTTGTAACTACATATCAATATGGGAAAATGATTCTGTTTCCATAAAAGGTTTATGCAACAAAAGATATTTCAGCATTGACAAGACAAATTCATCAATCATGTCAATGATATATGAAGAAACCTGTTACACTAAAGACTGGAGTAATGATTGGATTTTCTAATACCGTATAATAGCTACTTACAAAAGTTATTATGTTTACTTATTTATTTTTAGAAATGTATAATCTTTTATTCTGTTAATTATGATATTTGTCTAAATTTTAAAATACAAAATGTTTTCATATAGATTTTATTATTATTTTAAATCAGTTATTCATTTTTCTTCGGCTTAGTCCCTTTATTCATCAAGGGTCGCCACAGGGGAATGAACCACCAACTTATCCAACATATGTTTCACACAGCGGATGCCCTTCCAGCTGCATGCAACCCAGTTCTGGGAAACATCCATACACACTCATTCACTCACATACACTACGACCAATTTAGTTTATTCAATTCACCTATAGTGCATGTCTTTGCACTGTGGGGGTAACCGGAGCACTTGGAGGAAACCCACACGAACACAAGGAGCATGCAAACTCCACACAGAAATGCCAACTGATGCAGTCGGGACTCGAACCAGTGACTTTCTTGCTGTGAGGCAAGAGTGCTAACCACTGAGTCACCGGGTAGCCTATTTTAAGTGAGTAAATATTAAATTAAATAAACCGATTTTCAAACACAAAAAAAAGTTAAAATAATTGCTATTCTGTCCAATTGTGAATCTGGGGGGCAAACAATCTCTAAATAACAATATAATAATTAGACATTCTTAATGAAATGCTATCAGACCACAATAGGACAAAACAAAATATGAACACTTAATTTTTTTATTTTATTTGATGATTTGGTTTCCACAAAAGGTTCAAGCAAGAAAAGCTATTTCTCAATTTACTACTACAACAAAAAGTCATTAATCATGTCAACGATATACAAGTAATCCTGTGACAGTAAAGACCGGAGTAATAATTGGATTGTCTCCTAACTTACAATTTATAGTTATTTATTTTTTAGATATAAATGTATAATCTTTGGGCGGCTCGGTGGTGCAGTGGGTAGCAGTATCACCTCACAGCAAGAAAGTCACTGGCTTGAGCCTCAACTGGCATTTCTGTGTGGAGTTTGCATGTTCTCCTCGTGTTCGCGTGGGCTTCCTCCGGGTGCTCCGGTTTCCTCCACAGTCCAAAGACTTGCACTATAAGTGAATTGGGTAGACTAAATTGTCCATAGTGAATGAGAGTGTATGGGTTGCAGCTGGAAGGGCATCCGCTGCGTTAAACATATGCTGGATAAGTTGGTGGTTCATTCCATTGTGGCAACCCCTGATTAATAAAGGGACTAAGCAGAAAAGAAAATGAATAAATATATAATCTTTTATTCTGTAAATTATGCTATTTCTAAATTTAAAAATACAAAATGTTATCATATAGATTTTATTATTATTTTAAATCAGTTAATATTAATTGAAATAAACCAGATTTTCAAACACAACAAAAATAATTGCTACTCTGTCTAATTGTGAACCTGGGGGAAAAACTATTTCTAAATGACAATATATTAATTATATATTCTTAATAAAATGCTATCAGACCATGATAGGACAGAATAAAATATTAACATTTTACTCAAACCCATATTTGACAAATCCAGTAAAACCGATAATTAAGTACAATCCATTGCTTAATACCTTTAATTTATTCTCCTGCAGGACATCCTCCTGACAAAGACCTTCTTCCTAAAGAGCTGGATGTCTTCTCCTGTCTCAGCGGATCTTGTGCGAGACCTCCTCCATGTGAGACTGTCAGAGAAGCACAGAGTTTTATCCTACTTTGCAAATATATCCTCAACAATCTACTCACCTCTAATGATAAGCAGTCAGGTCTTCCCAGTGCAGCGGTCGATGAACTGTCAGTCTGCGCGCACCCATCTCAACCTGACCAAAGAATAATCACTGCCATCCGAAACTTAAAAAACATTTTAAAGACACTGAGGCCATGCAGCCCTCAATATGCATACAGATATCCTGAATGTCTCTACAGTGACAAGTTCTAGACCACAAGATTAATCAAAATATTGTGTTTTACAGATTTGAATGACAATAATGACTGAAAATTATTTTTATATGATAAACATTTAAGGCCTATGCATAAAGGGAACTAATACAACACTAACCTGGTAATAATATCTTCTTGCATTATGACAAACACTTATGTTTTCTGGTAGACAACTGCAAAATAAAAAGACTGTGTACACTACCTGACAAAACTCTTCTTACCCATCCAAGTTTTAGGAGCAACAAATAATAACTTGACTTCTGGTTGATCATTTGGTATCTGAAATGGCTTATAAGAAAGCCAAATGCCTCTAGATTACACTTATCTTACCAAAATAAAATATGATCATGCTTTGATTTTTAATTATTTAATTAGGACAGTAAGGTCTGACTTTGCTTAGACAAAAGTCTTGTCACTTAACAGAAATAATGTACAGTATAGAATATAAAGTCATGGTGCAGTGGAAAAAGAATGATTATAGTGTATGACTCCCATGAGCTTGGAGGACTGCATCCATACATCTCTGCAATGACTTAAATAACTTAATAAATTAATTTGAAATGGAAAAAAAAAAAAGTGTTCTTACAGGACTCCCACAGTTCATCAAGATTCTTTGGATTCATTTTCAATGTCTCCTCCATCTTTCCTCAGACATACTCAATAAAGTTCATGTCCGGTGACTGGGCTAGCCAATCCTGGAGCACCTTGATCTTCTTTGCTTTCAGGAACTTTGATGTGGAGGCTGAAGTATGAGTAGGAGTACTATCCTGCTGAAGAATTTACCCTCTCCTGTGGTTTGTAATGTAATGGGCAGCACAAATGTCTTGATACCACAGGCTGTTGATGTTGTCATCCACTCTGCAGATCTCTCGCACACCCCCAATACTGAATATAATCACCAAACTTGACTGATTTCTGTGAATCTTGGGTCCATGCTGGTTCCAGTAGGTCCTCTGCAATATTTGTGATGACTGGGATGCAGTTCAACAGATGATTCATTTGAAAAATCTACCTTCTGCCACATTACTAAATGATCAACTAGAAGTCAAGTTGTTATTGGTTGCTCTTACAACTAGGATCGACGACAAGACTTTTGTCAGACAGTGTACAATCATAGTATATCCAATGAATCATGTTTTTCTTATTAATGCACAGCCAAAATACAAACCTTAAGGACAAAATTCCAGAAAATAATCATAATTCAAAGCACAATTATTATAATTCAGCCCAAGACAAGAAATTTCATCACAAAAGGAGAATATTTTAATTACAAAGACAACTCTGATTAGTAACCCATAAACCGTATCAATCTTCATGTTTCTGTACAATGCTTGCTAAGCAGTTTTATTCATGTATAGAAAATGTAAAAAGAGAAATGTTCAAAATGACATTACTCCATAAAATTTAATGGCAGGAACTCTGGAAAAAAATAACAGCATTCCATCAACAAATATTTCCAAGCAATAAATATTTATAAATAGTGTAAATTTACAACAAGATTAGAAATATAACACAAAAAAAAAAAACACAAATTAAAAGTTTATTCCTTAGTCTATGTGCAACCCATTTTTCTTTGTGACTTCGCTACCCCACAACTTAACATTTCCCCCCAAAAAAGACAAAAAAGCATTTTAAAAAGAAAAAAATTCACATTACAAATTTCTCTTTTGTTACCTAAAGAAAACATTGAACAAAAAAAGCCCAGCTATGGTTGTACTTAAGAGGAAATAAGAAAATAATCATGTATCAGCTTGTACATGAAGTACAGAAGAAGAAAAAACAAACAAAAAGGGGAAAAAACGAGGGGATTAAAGCAACAGTAAAATAAAAAAAAAAGAAAAGTCAGTAGTTTTGAGTGATTTGCAATTTGTGGTATATACACAAAACCATTTTTCTTCAGCAATTAGTCTATTTGTAGTTTGTGTTTCAGAGAGAAGTGGTGCTGAACAAGCTGAAACAGTCCTGAAGATGGAGAAGGTCCGACTCTCCAAACTTGGCAAGGTTGCATAGACAAAACAGCTTAGAAGCAGCAGTCTTGTGGGGTTTGCTACAGAAACCAGTGGTGTGGAACTGGGTCAGGTCTCCTGAATATCAGAAAGGGATGCGTTGCGTTCCAGGGTTTTATCCGAAGAACCATTAATGTTAACGTCAAGATGAGGAGGAGGGCAGAGGTGGAGCCTGGGGAGAACGAGAGAACATAAATACATTAATTGCGACCAGTTCTCGTTAACTGAGACTATTAGTCATAAAAAGATTCAGGGTAATGTAAACGGTTTGAGACTTACTAATGTGAACTGGTCGTACACGTGCATGAGGTCGTCCATTTTGTACTGTTCTAAAACCACAAAGTTGTCCAGGTTATGGCTGCATCTGCGAGCACAGCCCTGGCAGTGAACCACATACGTCTTCCTTGAGTTACTCTCACTGGTGACAAACAGCAGATCAAAGACCTCCACCTGGGCACACACACGTGGAAAATTCATTTTTTTTTATTAATAAATGAACCATGCATAGATGGACAAGACCCAATCAAATTAAAATGGGTATACCAATTAAAATGAAGTGAAAAAGGGGACCAGGACAGTTGAATGCTGGCTTAATGATATAGTGCCCCATTATACACTCGGTGCAAGACGCGTTTGTCGAGACATGTTGCTATTGTCAGACCAGCGCAATCATAATTTTCCTGTTTTCCGCCACGTTGTTTAAATAGCAAAACTTTGTGGACTCATGGGAAAAGAGGTGTGTTAAGGCACATTGTTGGCACGCTGCTGATTTGAGAAACTAAAATAGACTGTGCAATAGACTAGCTGAAAGCAGGTCTAAGGTCCAGCGAAAAGCGCGTTAGTTGTGCGCCTTGCTTAAACATTGCTTAAAACACGCAGAATGTACAGCAATACGCAAATATCTTTACAAATGAAAAAGGATTAAAGAATTAAAATGTTACAAAAATTATTATTTTCTAGATAAATATAAAAACCACTGCCTTTATCTCGGGGGGTACAACACCATTTTCTCATCCACGAAAGAGAGAAAAAGTAGTAAAGAGGCCAAACGGAGGAGGCTCATTCTTTATTCTTGCGCTGCAGATGGTCTGTTTAACGGTTTTCTCACTAGTGAACCGTTCAGTTTTTCCATTTACAAAATCACCATGTAAACAGCAAATGACGCAGCTGACTCTTGAAGGGAATGTGAGATGAGACTCTCGTTGGTTAATTCTTAAAACACACCCATAACTCATTAAGAGAATAAGCTCAACCCTGTTAGACCATGCGCCGCGACGCTGAGCGTATTATTCTGTCCTTATAATAGCAAAAGTGGATTCGGACACGCCCTTGATGCTTTTGCATCATGTGCTTCAGACTTTGCACCTAGATTGTTAAAATAGAGCCCATAGGCATGAAATGAAATACTTAATTATCAAAATTGTAATTTAGTTTGCAGAAATTTAAAAATATTTATTACATTTTAAAAGTATGATCATTTTCAATAGATCATGATTCAATTGATTAATTCCATCAATTAAGAGTTATGGATTGGTCATCTGGTTTTAATATCCAAGCCATGACTTCCACTTTTTTTAATTAACAAATAACAATGGAAAATAAAATACTGCTGGTTTCTATACTTCATGTAAATATTGCTAAATTCTGAGTGTGCTCTACACAGGTTAGTGGGCTTGACAAACCACCTGTAGGACACACTCCCACCCTTTGTATGATCGAAGAAACAAAAAAAAAAAAGAAAGAAAAAAATCTTTAAACTACTAACTTTACAATTGTTTAAACTAACTTAGACTTGTCATAGCATTTTATATACTGCTGCTCTCTGATGATTCAAAATGCTTCGTTTTATCCTCACCAGTAAGTTGCTTTGGATAAAAGCATCTGCTAAAAAAGATATTTATGCAAATAAATGTAAAAAGTAATTTTACACAATACATTTAAAAAGAGCAATTTCAAGCATTTTGGTTTTGGTTCATTTTGATATTTTTTTATAGGGTTGACTGCTATGAAATCCCATGATATTTGATAATGAGACCCCTGAGAGTAACATTTTTCTATGATATGACTAATGTCAAATCTCATGGCAAAATGCATGACTATGAGTGGGTCTTGTTGGGGGCCAGAAATATATCAAATTCAAGCATTTCATAAAAAAACAAATTAGAAACCTCAAGGGTGCCACAAGGGGGTGCTAGAAGGACTGTGGAAATATAAAAAAGAAAAAGCAAAGCAGACATGCCATAAATACAAACAAGCTAAAATAATTCATTAGCAGTTGAATGAAATAATTATTAGGTATTTATATATAAATTAATAATATAAATTTATATATAAATTATTAGGTATATATTTACAAAACTTTAAATACAAATTATTAAGATTAGGCACCCCCGAATAAGAAAAAATACAATTTAACCACTTGAGTGCAATAAGACACAAGATTGACTCAATTTGGTTGTCGCACTTGGAAAACTGTCTGAACAGAAACCAGCTTTACAGACAGTGAACAATACTAAAATAATTTTTCCTTAGGAAGACAATTCAGTCCAATTTGGCATAATATTCAAAAAGTTACATGACTAGACAATTAAATCTGGAAAAGAAATGAAAATGCACACCTCACAGATGCTACAGTAGTGAGCAGGTTCGTCCTTGGTCCTTCCGTGCCAAACAAGCTCTTTTCCAGCATCTATAAGAGCCTCCCTCAGCATCTGACACTGCTTTAGTGTCCTCAACAAACAGTATCTGAACGGGAAGAGGAGGAGCATGCACACCTTATTTAAAACTTCCAATAAACTGCTTTACATTTCAGTCACGGCAAACTGCATCACTGTGACTGATCAAATGGTAAATGTGGTGCCGCAGACTCACTTGATCATCTCAAAGAGCTTGTGGTCTGACACTTTGATGTTTCTGGCCATATTCCAGGAGAGGTGAATCATAGGAACGATGGATTTGACACTCTGGAGTTTGTTCCACTCGTAGCGCTCCACTGCTAGCTTGTACTGATGCACTGAGGAAGGACAAATGAGGATTAGAACCTACAGCGAAATAGATTATACACAAAAATCTTGCAATATCCTTTAATATTTCTTTTGTTATAATGACAACAAACATATTTTGCTTCATGTGTGCTTCTGTTATGTACCTAGGCTGGTTTAGGCTATTTTTATTGGTGGAAAAAAAGTTGTAATACTGGGATCTTATGTTTACTTAACTACATAGAACTATTAGTTAGTTTTAGTTACTCTTAGTTTACCTAATAAAAGACGTAACTATATGATATAAAATATATAAAAGATTAGAGACAAAATAAGCTACAAGTTCATTATTTTTGTGTCTTATTTTATTTGATGAGGTAAATGGTCATCTTAAAATGATGTTAAACAATAATAAAAAAATACAAATATTATAATAGACAAAATAAATGAGTAACCTTGAGTTTTGCAGAATAAAGAATGTAAAAGACACAAAGAAAAACATCAACTTCATCAAACATTGTAAAGCCAAGTGAGCTGCCTAATAAAATAGCAGCTGTTTTTGTTTTGTTTTGACAGATGGGTTTTTATTAAATGGAAAATAGACAGTATTATGGGCAGAATTTAAGGCACTGGCAGACCTGAGGGCCTCACAAAATGCAATCAGCAAAATGTTTCTTTCTAGTTAGCCAGATTGTAAGGTAGCACAGCCTGCAATCCTTCAACTTGAAAAAAATATTTAAGGCAGCAGACAAAAGCAAGAGAAAAGTTGACTATACAAATTATAACACATACCTTATAATAATACTTTTGGCTTTATATTGATGTGGGTCATAACTAATACAAAGTAAAGTACTTAGTTTTGTGATTAGACTGCAAATTTGTTTCTATTAAAAATAAAAAACCTTACTTCAGACATGCCATGATGGTTCAGACCAGGGGTGTCCAAACTTGGTCTTGCAAAGTTTACTTTCAACCACAATCAGACACACCTGGGCTAGCTAATCAAGCTCTTACTAGGCTTTCCAGTAACATCCTTGCAAGTGTGTTGAGGTAAGTTGGAGCTAAAAATCTGCAGGACATCGGCCCTCCAGGACCGAGTTTGGACACCGCAGAATACAACAGCTTATTGTGTGAAATATAGGTCTTAGGCAGCTCACCAGATTATAGATCTGTTGGTCCAACAGCAATGATACAAATCTTGATATATTTACCAGTGAGCGGTCCTACGTTCCAGGCAATGTTGTTGCACCAGCCAATAGCCTGAACCCAATGCACTGTTCCTGTATTGAGCCATACCAGATCACCCGGTCGCTGGATAAAGCGATACACTGGAACATTTGCCTCATACAAGTCCTCAAGATTTGGCCACCAGGATCCCATTAGATAATTAATATTATTCCTGCAAAAAGAATAGATGAAAATCAGCAAGGACATCTCACAACTGCACTTTGAATATTTTTTTTTTTTTTAAACTATTAATTCTGTCCACAAGGCGTCAAAACTGAAACAAGGTTGTTGTTTTTACAGTTGCAATAGAAATAAACCAACAATACACTACTAGACATGAACATCTGTAAAATACCTGCAAGGGGTGTAAAGATGAATCAATATAGATCGATGCACTGATTAAAGGACTAACCTTAGTAATACATATAAATTCGAAGAGACACATCATCTACACATTTCCACCAAAGCACACACATTTTTGTTTGCATTTATAACAACCATACACATGTGCGCCAGACAGAGATAAACAAGTATGTGGTAGTTGCAACAGTCATAGAAAGCCTTGGGCCAGATTTACTCAACAAATTAGTGTGAGACAAACACAATCCCATTAAGGTGCCAATGGGAAAATAATGGGACAGTGAACAAATGGTTTCCTATATTTCTTAGTAAATCCTGACAGCTTTTTATGGCAGAAAAAATGGGATTTGTGCTGGTGCAAGCTGTTAGTAAATCTGTCCCTTTGCCTCTGCTGATTGTGAAAATATAATAATATCTGAGAAAATGATAGAAAAACAAAACCCATGTCATTTGTAAACTTTGACAGTATCAGCTTAATGACATAATTGTCAGTACATCTGAAAAAATTATGCAATTGACAAAATTACATTGTTTTGATGAGTTTAAACAACTTTTATTTCTATATTTTCTTTTTCTAAACAAATGAATTTTAATAATCCCTATTGAAGATTCTTTATTATTAAGAACAAAAAGTGTATTTTTTGTTGAGAGAGAAAAAACTGGCATAGAGGATTTGTGACTTTGAGAGAGTTGAATTAAATTTTTAGTGAAATGTTATACAGCCAAGTAATACCTATAAATTACATTTAATCATAAAGCTACATTTTTGGAGGAACTGGCAAATCTCATTGTTGTTGACTTAGAAAATCTGTATCAGTCTTATTTTGGAGAGATATCTGAAGGTCTGCACATGCCATCAAGTACAACATCCTTTGAAATGTTGTTTGTTCAACATAAAACCAGAATTACACTTATAGATATCTCTGAGATTGTTTTGAAAATGTTTGTATTAGTAGTATTAAATAGAGAGACAGCCTGCTTACTTTTCACAGAAATCATTCATGACACCCCAGTACGGCTCAGGAACGGCAAACCATTCACAATCTCCAGGGCCAATGTTTATGTTTACAGAGCAGAAGTTGTTGTTTTCTTGATGACCTGAAAGAATTAAAGAAAAAGAAAAAAAGTTTAGTGTTTTTTTTTATTAACGTTGCTGGTAGAGTACGTGTCAGTGTTTGCGAGCCAATAAGCTGACCTGGTGTCCTGCTGCCCGGGACCTTCATATAGAGCTGGACTGTGTTCATGCCGAGAATGGTGTGGCCCACATGACTGAGCAGATTCCCTGCAGACACCACCCGCGCGAAGGCAGGCAGTTTACTCAACTCAGCCAGCTGCAGCTTCCACCTGCAAAGCCACAGGACTGAGGTCAGATGAGACGACCTAACATGCCTTCCTATTCCATCAACTCTGTCTGTTCACTGCAAGAGGTCTGAAGACCGCCATTTACTTTGCAAACCTGGTCAGACTTCAATGAAATTCTCAAGAGCATCCTGATGAAGCCCTAAACCGCATGAGGCATGCATTAGAGTGATTTTATTACTGCTAAACAGTGCTGTTAAGCACAACATGAAGTAGACTGCCCTTTTCACCATGGTATAAAAATAATTCACTGTAAATCATGGGCTTGAGTGGTTTATTGCTTCTATAATGAAAAATTGTCCATTAGAAAATTAAGCGTACAAAAGAGTACAATTTTTATTGCCAGAAACTAATTCTGATTTTGCATTGTGACTGTCAATCGCTAGAACAAGCTGCTGGTTTTTTAACACCAATTTTTTTTTTTTTTTTAAAGGGACAACACAATAGTTTATAAGAGCAACACTTTAAAGAAAATACAACTCGCCTACACACCCATAAAATTACTTTATAATAAATAGTTAAATAACAAATATATCAAAATAAAAAACAGCTCAAGGTTTGAGAGTAACTCTGCTCCTAAACAGGCCAATATGAAAATAATTTGCCCATACCTTCTGATCACATTTTAAAAATGTATATTTATTTCTGTATATTTATTTAAAGATGAAAAATTAGATAAAAATGCATCACAGACAGAAAAATTTCCTATTTTTTTCAATTTCTCACAAATCTATTATTAATTTTTTCATTTTGTCTTAATTTAAGGATGTTTAGATGCTTGTATTGGGAAAATAAAACAGATAATCTTTTTTGTAGTACATATGAATTTAAAACTGTTTTAAAACTTTAAGGCTATAAATTGTGTCAATGTGGAAAAAAAACCTTCAAGACTCGCAGAAACCCTGCTACAAGTGAATTAATCTCATCCAGTACTTTAATCAGAAAATACATTGCATTTTTTTTTTACAATTATTTTACAATTTTTTTACAATTAACAAAGCAACTCGTCTAATGTTAGCTCGTATTAGGTTCAATAAAATATACATATATAATGTATATAAACATATATATAAACACACACACACACATACATACATACATACATACATACATATATATATATATATATATATATATATATATATATATATATATATATATATATATATATATATATATATATATAATATATAAAACAGTGAGGCTTACTTTTTCTCATCTGACAAATCGATGTTGGTTCCAAATTTGATGTGCTTAAAGGGACCTCTTCTTCTCCGCACCACACTGAAAAAAACATAGGCTCCAGTTAAAGACTATGGTCCTGTCAGAAACATTAGGTCTTTAATTGAACAAGAACTTACTTTTCTGATGGAGCAGACTCCGTGTCTGAGTGGTCTTTCTGTCCTTTCTTTTCATTTTCCTCCTAATGGACGTACCATAACAAAACAAAGCACTATTCATGCACTGTTTCATAGTATGAACGGCATTTCTTTAGTAATCTCTGGACTGCTTTAGAAGCTGCTAAATTTACCTTTGTCTCAGTAAAACTAAACTCTCAAAGTGAATGACAGAGAAAGAAAAACATGCACTCTCAAACTCCTGACATGAGAAAAAAAATTTATATTGTTGACATACTGGCCCCAGATGAAAGCAAATTAACAGTAATGACCTAATTGTTACAACACAGGCACCTAAAGCTATCCCAAACCAGTAATACCAATGAAATTATAAGTTAATCACACTACAATTTAACACTGCAGCAATTTTTTTTCTTTGAGTGATTGATGACATTGACTCACCCGCAATGATTCCTGGAAAGACGAGGCCTGGTATTGAGCATATCTGGCAATGGTGGTGTGAGACCGACTGCTCTCACAGCGCCACATCTTCCTGCTGCCCGTCACATCCCAGTTCTCATCGGTTGGCTGAGACAACTGAGTCCTCACCTCCACCAGGTGCTCTGGGTTGGCCTCAACCAGAGTCTTGGTGGAGAATAATCCAAGGTCTGACATGAAGAGAAGAGAAACACACCAAACTGTTGAATATAATGGGTATAAACTCTTAATGAATAATTACAATAGTTTAAAACTGAATAATAACAATAATTATAATTATAATAATATTTTATATCATATAATTATAATTTGCAATTACAAATTGATTTAGAATTGTTTTGAGAAAGGACGTGTCATTTAAATCTGCAAGATTTTTAATTCAATAAGAGCGTATCAGCAACAAGGGATAAAAGAGAGCAGAAAAACTTCCATTAAGCACTTTACTACAAACTAAAAGATACTGGTTAAAAGAAGATGATGGAAAGACGCAACTAGCCTGTGTGAGATTTTCTTGAATTTGGTCTTTAGGCTTCAAAACCTTACATAAACACTGCGCCTGCATGTTAATTTGGCTTACAAAAACCTAAAATATATTTAATTTAGATAAAAAGGGAAGTTCTATTTTCTAAAGATACAGTGTTCAATCCTGGGGTTGCCAGGTGCCATATGTTTTAATCCCCCTTTGAGAGCTTTTGTCCTGAAGAGACATTTATCTGGCTGGTGTTTTATTTATTTATTCCCAACATGGCAACAACAAACATGAGTGGTCTATGGACTGAGAAATAATTTCTTATGATCAGAAATAAACATTTAAAGAGCCCCTATTATGTGTTTTTGAAAATTACCTTCCGAGCAGTGTGTAAAACAGCACTAAGTGAATAAAAACATCCAGCTGAGGGTTAAATCTGAAAGTGCACAGTGTTTAAAACTACTGATTCTTCAATTGATTCTTATTGGTTCGGATCTTTTCCCTGAAATCATCAACGTTGATACGGTACATCACCAAATATGTAGTACCAGATCCGGTAAAACATGAACGCGCCTATCCCGTCAGACACTAGCAGAGTGCAGGGGATCACATGACTGATCACGACACAAAGATGACGATCACTGACACATGGACATTCGGCTGGGGGGAATAAACGGTTAAAGTTAATTTTCACAACAATACCACAGTATAGCCAACGGTGTGCTGTGTTTGTTCCTGTCATTTTTCTGATTTTTGATACAACGCAACGCGGGAATCGCCGGCCGTTTGCTTTTAAAAGGAAGCAGCAGCAAAGACTTTTATGTATGGGATTTTGTCAGTAACTATTAAAGTTTATAAAGTTTCTTCTTCCTCCGGATCATAACATGTAAGTGTAATTAAAATTGTTGCCTTGTTCTCTGTAGTTTGCAAAATATGTATTTAATTGTGTGTTGTAACTTGTAATCGGAATATGCTGGTGTTTAACTGCATTGCTTTATTGCATTCAAGCATTAGGCTCACACACACACTCTGTATTCTGAGTACTTCATAAGCGTGCTGGGCGTTTCTCTCCATCTCGCGCTGAACACAGTCGACCAATCACAACAGACTGGGTCATCGGACCAATTAGCGCAGATTAGCCTCACGCAAAGAAGGGGTTTGGAAACAAATGAATTGCTGAACGAATCATATGGGAGTCGTTGGAATAATTAGGTAAAAATAAATGTATATTATAAGACAATGAAAGTGATTTTGACCTTGCATGAACATCAGCTTGTTGTTGGACACCCAAAACCAAAATATGACCATTTATAATGCATAATAGGGGCTCTTTAAGTTGGGGATTAGCAGTCTTCACCGAGATGGGCTTTCTGCCGTACACTTCATTTTAGCAGAACGTGATGCTTCATGAGGACGCTTGTGCTATTTGCTCAACATGATCCCTGCTATTTTAAAGCTAAATGAGCTGATATTCTCTTGATATGTGTTCTTGTGAAAGTGCAACTTAACATCTCAAATGTACAAATAGGTCTCTAAATCTAATTTTAAGCTTAGTAATTTTGATTAGCAATTTAACCATCATTTTAATAAACTAAATCTAGACTAAATGTGCCAGACAGTATAAGATGGACAAAATATAAGGTAAATCATATGACACAGCAATATGACATAACACTAAAATGTGAAAAAACAGACAAAACAGTGTACTTATCAGGTCTAGCATTCATAAGCCATGACAACATAATAACAACATGCATACAATGTCAGTCAGAAGCCAAATTTAAAATGTCATGGCAATTTCCCCCAACATTCTTCTACTTTGTGAAGAAAAGTGACCATTAGCTCCATTTCTGAAGGTAAATGATATATTCCATTATGTCATTCATGACGTTTGAAAAGCAGGTACATAAAAAGTAGGGGTGTCAAAATTAATAGTTTACTCGGTGCACTCACCGCGATGCAAACGCGGACAATTCGGTATCGGTTCAGTAATAATTATAATCGGTTATTATGTACTGACGTCATGGATCTCATATGCGCTGTCGCCGTAGCTTACTATGGCGAGGGAGGCGAGCTATATGAGGGAACACTTTAACTACTTAAAACGCAGAAACTGTGCACAATTTCACTGTGTGTGTGTGTGTGTTTGCTGGACAGTTTTTCACTGACACTTACAGCAGAAGCCCCTATTTCACTGAGATTGAGAGAATGAAAGTGAACTCCATTTCTTTCTCTCTCACTGTGGCACAGTGTCACTCATCTGTGAAAAACTGTGTATGGAAAGCATCGTCAATGCACCGAGATATCAAATAGAACCGAATCGATGGCATGATAATCGTAACCGAACCGAGAGACCAGTATAGGTTCACAGCCCTAATAAAAAGTCCATTTAGAAGAATTCTGCTTCTGCTCTTTTTTTTTTTTTTGTGGCGGTTGAGATCTGATGTAATGACACTTTCAGCATGCAGATGGTGCTGTTGTCATTTACACCCAAGTCATCCTGAAATGTGTCAAAACTAGTTCCCTGCAGCAGTGCTAGTTAAATGTTTCCTGACTGAGCATTCAATTAAAAAATACTACAACATCACAAGCATTTAAACACAGCTGCTAATACACCACAAAATCCATCAATTTAATTACAAAACCACAGATCAATGCTTACAAATGTACACAGTGTTTTGGCAAGCACTCAGAAACACGCTCTCACCTAGCTTGAGTGCTCCAGCCAGGCCACGGATCACTGTAACAGGGTTGGCTGTATTTGTGCAGAACTGGTGCAGCGGTGGAAAGAAAGCGTCCCTCTTGTTTTCCAACTGCAAAAGATATAAAAAGTAGCTTTAGGTGACTGGAGAAAACAAAAACTGGTTTACAACTTGTTTAAAAATGGGGTGTTATAAAACCAGAACAAATCAAGGTCAAGCATAAAGTTTATTTCCATCCTATGGCAATAAAAGTGAGTGAAACAAATTTATTTGCCTTGTAAATAGCATGTGCAATAATACTAGAAAGAGTCAAGAAAGAGCATCCAGGCTGCATCTGTGTCAGACGTCAGTGGTGTTTACTCACATAAATACTAGGGGTTGGAGGGTTGAGTTTGTCCTTTGGCAGAGGAGGGATGGGTGGAGGTGGTAACCGTGGAGGGGGACACTTGTCTAGTAAGATGCTGTTATTGGACACACCATTCTTTCCCAGGTTTCTGCAAAATAATTGCAATGAGGTGAGATATTATTAAACAACTTCAGAAGACAGCGTAAAATAATGTATAATAAATGTTTTTTATTTTGTCCAAATCCTTTTTTGACAGATTGCTAGTTGAATTTGACAGTGTCAGTGACCTCTGATGTACTGTCAATATGACAGGTTAAACATGTACCGTCACTTTCTGGATGCAGATGGAGCCACAAGCCAGATCACTAGGCTTACGACTGAACACTGAAACACTTTTATATGGCGTGCCAGACGGTCAAAATTTCACTAACTATTTCTCTTAATAATTACAACTGTAAAGATTGTGCATAATAGTGCTGCTTTTTGTTCAGCGAAGGAACAATATAAAATATTTGATATGTAAATTTTAATAAATGATGAACAAACTGACAGAAAAGAAACCGGCTAAAAACATTCTACAATCATTCTACTCTTCATATACTTCTGTTCAAAAGTGGAGTCATATTCAGATATTTTAATATTTTGTTAGGAATTGTCTTATGCTCACGAAAGTGTATTCTGTTAAATATTCATTCAAAATAAGTGTTTTCTTTAATATGCCCTCTTATGAAATTTTTTATTCTTTATCAAATTTCTTCCTCAATTGTTGTTTAACAGAGCAAGGAAATTTCCACAGTATTTCCAATAATATTTTCTCTTCTGGTCTTTTGTTTTAGTTTGGCTGAAATAAAAGCGGTTTTCAATTTAAAAAAACAACATCAATTAAGGTCCATTTTATCAGCCCCCTAATATAGTAAAGCATTAACATAGTTAAGCCTTTAACAGGGCTCCTACACATTTTTACTACAAAAATTCCATGACTTTTCCATGATTTTTCCAAGACTTTCAAGTAAATTTTCATGACCTAATGTTTCGGGCAATGTCTACATATGCATGGTAAAAAAACAATACATGTTCAAATTTATTACAGCATATCGTAAAACACGCAACAATCTATTTAGTTTCAGCTTATATTTATATCTATGTAAAACTGATTTAGATAATGCTTACACTGCACTAATAATGTGAGTATGTGATTGGTCAAGGACAGAAAAGCAGTAAAGACAACTAACCAATATTCAAGTATACAGATATCTGTTTTCCATGTTTTTCTGATTTTCCAAAACTTTTCCAGGCCTGGAAAATGTCAAAAATCCATGACTTTTCCAGGTTTTCCATGACCGTATGAACCCTGCTTTAAATTGCACTTTAAGCTTAATATTGGTATTTTTCAAAATTACTAGAAAAATATAACTGTCATTGTGGCAGAGACAAAAAAAAGTTATTAGAAATAAGTTACTAAAATTACTATGTTTAAAAATGTGTTGAAAACATCTCGTCTCTGTTAAACAGCACTCATTTTAAAAGAAATACAATTTGAGACGGGCTTCAATTTGCTAATTATTCCTATTATAGCAAAGCTGAAACTGCATTTCTGTGGAAAACAATACATTTTCAAGATTCTTTGACAAATCAAGAAGGACATTTAACTTGCATCACTTTTGATCAATATATTGCATCATTGCCAAAGAAGGTTATTTAAAAAACAAAAACATACTGACCACAAACTTTTGAACAGTAATGTATTTAACTACAATATTAGCCATATGACAAAAGCAGTCACAAACACAGAGCAGATATTTGTGTGTATTTTACACATACACACACACACACTTAAACAGTCTTCCATGCCAATATAAATATCCCACATTTTCAATCAGATCGAAAGATTTTATATTAATAAAAACAATATTTCTACCAACATAATCTACCAAAATAATTAACAACTACACACCTCTGAAGTTCTATTTTATATAAAACTTTTTGATTTGATAACTACTGTATCAAATACAATGAAATTGCAATTGGCCACAACTGGTTTTAAGATGCATTTTGGCCAATTAAATGGCAAATAGATGAGGTATACACATGGTCATGTTCTAGTCATCCACTTTCCTGATTTCTCTGAACAGATGGGTATAATTGAGGATCTACTGTATGCATGGCCTCTTCTGATTTTTTGATCTAATATTGTGAAATAAGCTTCTGCAATTATTATACATAATGAAATGAGACAACACTTAATGACAGCAGCGGCAGCTTTAGCTTCAGGCACAAAACTACACTGAAATATCTGGGTGTGTCACCATCAACACGACTGATAAAAAAAAAAAAAACATTACTTTTTTACACCGTTTCACCTAACCTTGTTTTTCACCAAATCAAACTTTTCTGGACAATTTTAAATTCCACCTAGCTAGTGAGCTTTAACAACATGTCCAGTAATGTTTATGGATTATATTAGCAAGAGGATAGAAGGTCTTTTGTAGCTGAATGCATTCAACAACATCTACACTTGTTTCAATACTACAAAAGCAAGATGAAAACAGAAAATGTCTTAGATCCAGTTTAAACCTCTGCTTAACGTTACTCCCACTTGAGATCGGATTGAAAAAAAAAAAACAAAAAAAAAAAAAAAAATTTTTAGCAGCAGAGAGGATGATGATGATGATGTGTCATGTCTTTCATTTGCATGCAACGAAAGAAAACTAAACAATGGCAAAAAAAATCTGTAATAAAGAAAGTCTGAATTCTGAACGACAGAATATAGAAAGAGAAAATTACCTGCATGCTTTGAGCACATCACTGGAGCTGGGGTAGATGGACACAGAGGACCACAGGGTGAACGACGGAGGCGTTGGTTTATGACAAACCAGTGGAGAAGCCACCTTCAAGGGGCTCTGAGAGTCCTCCAGACCTTTGCCGTTGAGCGTGGGGCTGTTAAGGCTGTTAACACTGTTCTGAGTACTGTGGTGGTCTGCAGTTTTGGGTGAGGGCGAGGCTGCAGACATGGCAGAACACGGAGAAGAAGCCACAGAGTTTTCCTGCGGCTTGTGCAGACTCGGGTGAACATTGTTAACCTTTGTGCCAGCAGCCGCCGACCCTCCTCCATTACTATTATTACTATCATTGGCTTTTCCAATCAACAAGGCAGAGAGCTGTGGATTGTCTGAACTAAGTACACCTGGTGAGCGGGGTTTCGCCCCAGCAGCGTCTGCCTGGCCCTGATGGACGTGATTAGGCAGTCCTTCTGCAGTGGCAGTGCTGTTAGGCGTCCCCACGGAATGCCCGTTTCCTGAAGGCTTGCTCTCTTTGGTGTTCACCGTGCCTTGCTGTCCACCTGAGGTAGCAGAGCTCTGGGAGCTCGGGGAGGGGAGGTGATTGTGACTGGCCTCCTGCGCTTGCGTGTCGCTGGCTGTGGCCGAATGTCCGACCTGATTTGGACCGCCAGTGCCGGCTGCCGGGGAAGGCTGGGACGTCCCAGTGGAAGAGAAAGGCTGCTCGCCGTTAGGACCTGCTGAATATGAACCTGGACTTTTCTGAAGCCCCTGTGATAAAGAAAGCACTTGTTACTTATGTCTGAATACAGCTTGTTAAAAAAAAAGAATAAAATAAAAAAAATAAAAATAAAAGAAATGTATATATATATATATATATATATATATATATATATATATATATATATATATATATATATATATATTAGGGTTAATAATTAAACATTAAGGGTTAAACATTAAAGATGCAACAGGTGATTGTCTTCAGAAACATTTTGTGTTGCTGATTGAAAGTCTCTCACATTCTAATAGTAATGATTAAAGTAATTGAATTTAAATATATTTTTATATTCTAAGTAAAGCCTGGTTTATACTTCTGCGTCAAGTGATCGGCGTGACCCACGGTGCAAGCCTCGCGCGTAGCCGTGCATTTATACTTCTGCGCACTGTTTCTGTTTCTCTACAATACACTTCCGAAACACTAGCTGGCAGTAGGTGTTTATGTTTCTCTGTGTTGAGTTTCTTCGCTGGCGTTTTGTTTTTTCTAAACACTTCCTTAAATGTACAAGTGGCTCAAATTTGCCCATTTTGAGGCGGGAACCGGCGGACATGCAACAACTTTAATCATAAGGTAAACACAAAACAACAGTCTCCATCCAGAGCTCCTTCACGGGACTCCACATTTGTAAACACTCGCTGCATCGGGCGCACTGCTCTCATCTCGGCCCACTCGTCAGCGCTACCAAGCCAACCAATCACGGAGCTTGCGCTACGCGCACGCATTACAATTTTTGAAAGGTGCGCATCAACATCGCCGACGGCCATGGCGAGGGGCTATGAGTCCACCGTAGCTCAAGCGTGCGCTTGACGCAGAAGTATAAATCAGCCTTAAGGCATAAGACTAAAAAATGTTCATCCAATTAAAATTTGTCAGGTCGACATTTCCCATAATTCTTAAAAGTAGCCCAAACTGTCTGTCAGCAAATGTAGATTTGTACAACTACACACACCATTCACGCAGATATGCTGTTTGCGCATCCTCGCACCACGTTCATGATGTGTACACGAGAGAGTGACAGCGGTAAAAACAAATGCTGAATCAAAACTTTACAATTCTGAATCAATATTGGAGTTACTTTTGCACACTGGACAAAAGATGACACCATGGCTGAAGTATTCTTTTAGACAGGACATGTTATGTTTTAAAACTATTTTAGTCACGCAAAGCTTACGTAGATTTCATTGTTTTACAAATGGGCTTTATGCACGGAAGTGTTGTTCAACCACTGAAATCTTCAGGCGAATGATTGTGACTATTTTCAGTTTTCTAAGGGACCTTTTACAGCATCGATAAATGTAGATTTTATTTAGTTTAATAACAAAACATAAGTAATTAGTGCTATTCCGCCTAGCCTGCTTCACTGAGGTGAACTTGGTTTTATATTCACATCACATTGGTTCATTTTTTAACAATGTCAACCTGTCGCTCTCTATATTGTTTACCACTACTCTGAATATTTGGTCTGAAATAGCATGCAAGTATGGCTTAGTAATAAGTATAATTCCTGCACCCTGCCGGCCAACCACTTAGCATACAGTAGTCGCTTTAGGACAAAGTGTGTAAGAGAGCAAAATCAGCGATCCTTGCATGCATGGAATATTGCACATTATTATATTATATTATATTGCTACAAAACTGAAAAAGTGCTAGATGTAATAGTTTTTTGTTCAGAACTGTAGTATTAAAAAGTACTTTAAAGTTTTCTAACTGGTGAATGACATGATCTAATGTAGTAAGTTATCTACTGTCATCTTTAAGGTGCGTGTTCATGACATCAGGAGGCATGGCTTTGGACAGCAGGGAAGGGACTGTTTCAAAGACATTATGCTAACCGGTTAGCATTTTGGCAGATCACCTACTGCACCTTTAAGCAGCATTTAAAATGACAAGAATTGGTTCTTGAGCACCAAAGCAGTGTATTAGGACCATCTCTGTATTAACTAGAGTAAAGGTTGCTCAAAACTTACCCTTGCTGTTACAAAAATTACATTTTAAAATACATTAAAAGTGTTATTTTTAATTGCAATAATATTGTATAATATTACTATCATTACAGTACTTTTGGTTAATAAAATGGTTGTATTAATGTAATTACTAACATGAACAAACAATGAAAAATACATTACAGAATTCATTTGTCTTCATTAAAGTTAATGAAAATAAAGTTGGTCATCATCAGTTCATGTGAACTCACAGCGCATTAACTAATGTTAACAAGCATGAATTTGGATTTTAGTTCAATTGTTAAACTATGATTTATAAATGTTCAAGTTGTTCTTAATTCACATTAGTAAAAATAAAAACTAACATTAACTAATGAAAGCTTACTGTAAAGTGAGACAATTAACCCCCCAACACTATTTTATAATTTCATAAGCATAATATACAGGGAGTGCAGAATTATTAGGCAAATGAGTATTTTGACCACATCATCCTCTTTATGCATGTTGTCTTACTCCAAGCTGTATAGGCTCGAAAGCCTACTACCAATTAAGCATATTAGGTGATGTGCATCTCTGTAATGAGAAGGGGTGTGGTCTAATGACATCAACACCCTATATCAGGTGTGCATAATTATTAGGCAACTTCCTTTACTTTGGAAAATGGGTCAAAAGAAGGACTTGACAGGCTCCGAAAAGTCAAAAATAGTGAGATATCTTGCAGAGGGATCTGAAGCGTGATCATCGAACAATCAAGCGTTTCATTCAAAATAGTCAACAGGGTCGCAAGCGTGTGGAAAAACCAAACCAAAAACCAAGGCGCAAAATAACTGCCCATGAACTGAGAAAAGTCAAGCGTGCAGCTGCCAAGATGCCACTTGCCACCAGTTTTGCCATATTTCAGAGCTGCAACATCACTGGAGTGCCCAAAAGCACAAGGTGTGCAATACTCAGAGACATGGCCATGGTAAGAAAGGCTGAAAAATGACCACCACTGAACAAGACACACAAGCTGAAATGTCAAGACTGGGCCAAGAAATATCTCAAGACTGATTTTTCTAAGGTTTTATGGACTGATGAAATGAGAGTGAGTCTTGATGGGCTCGTGGCTGGATCGGTAAAGGGCAAAGAGCTCCAGTCCGACTCCGACGGCAGCAAGGTGGAGGTGGAGTACTGGTTTGGGCTGGCATCATCAAAGATGAGCTTGTGGGGCCTTTACGGGTTGAGGATGGAGTCAAGCTCAACTCCCAGTCTTACTGCCAGTTTCTGGAAGACACCTTCAAGCAGTGGTACAAGAAGAAGTCTGCATCCTTCAAGAAAAACATGATTTTCAAGCAGGACAATGGTCCATCACACGTGTCCAAGTACTCCACAGCGTGGCTGGCAAGAAAGGGTCTAAAAGAAGAAAAACTAATGACATGGCGTCCTTGTTCACCTGATCTGAACCTCATAGAGTACATGTGGTCCATCATCAAATGTGAGATTTACAAGGAGGGAAAACAGTACACCTCTCTGAACAGTGTCTGGGAGGCTGTGGTTGCTGCTGCACGCAATGTTGATGGTGAACAGATCAAAACACTGACAGAATCCATGGATGGCAGGCTTTTGAGTGTCCTTGCAAAGAAAGGTGGCTATATTGGTCACTGATTTGTTTTTGTTTTTTGAATGTCAGAAATGTATATTTGTGAATGTTGAGATGTTATATTGGTTTCACTGGTGAAAATAAATAATTCAAATGGGTATATATTAGTTTTTTGTTAAGTTGCCTAATAATTATGCACAGTAATTGTCACCTGCACACACAGATATCCTCCTAAAATAGCTAAAACTAAAAACAAACTAAAAACTACTCCAAAAATATATAGCTTTGATATTAGTGAGTTCTTTGGGTTCATTGAGAACATGGTTGTTGTTCAATAATAAAATTAATCCTCAAAAATACAACTTGCCTAATAATTCTGCACTCCCTGTAGACTGCCATAGTATGACAAAAATCTCATCAAATCTCACCTGAGTGGAGTTGATGTGTTGGCTTTTCCACTGTTCATCATCCATGCTGCTGCTGGTGGGGGTTGTGCAGTTATGAGGTAGTGCGTTTTGCCGCAAGTAAGGCACATTTCCGTTACTCCCCGATCCTGGGAGGTGATTATTGCCCACAGAGACGGCATCTGTGTTACCCAGGGTTCCAGCGGTGCTGCATGGGACGGGGCTCGCAGGGACAGGTCCGTTGGCTATTGGCTGAGCAGCGCATCGTGAGAGGGCAGAGGGTGTGCGAGACAGAGCGATGTGTGGATGGTGAGGGGAAGGTGTGGAATTAGAGTTCGTAGGCAGTGAAGAGTCGGCTACAGGACCGTTGGACACACTGGGTCGTATCTGACCCATAGCATTCAGCCTCGTCTGTTGGAGAAAGCAAGAGTTTTAGGCAAGATATCTTCAAGTGTATTATAAGGCTAGAGGGAGCAATCATGATTTCAATTCTTTTATAGCTCCTTACAGGGCTTCTTATGCTACAAGCCACCATTAATGATCCATACCTGCTGATTCTGTTGCATTACACTCAGCTGCTTTTCCAACTGTTCCAGCATCTGCAGCTGCATTGGTTTCAGATTGGCTCTGTTGTTCCGTAACTGTTCCAGGAGCTGGATAAACAAACCATACAATAAAATGTTTGCTTGCCTCTAGCTCTAATATAATGTGCTAATACATGAAGACACCAAGTGAAAAATTTAGAATAATTATTCTCACCAAAGCACTCGTAATTTTAAAAAGCATTTTTGTTTTTTAAATATAAAAATAAAATGTAATTAATTTCTCTAATGGCAAAGCATAATTTCAGTCACCAATTATTCCAGTGCCAGATGATCTCTCAGAAATCCTTGCTGACTTGGTAATAATGCTTATTAAATTTTGAAAACAGATGTGCTGCAAAATATTACCATTTTTTTAAACTGGAAACCTTTAAAAACAATTACAAATGGCATTTTTAACCAGCTAAACAAGCATTTGTACAATAAAAGCACTAATTCAGGAAAACGTTAATTCTTGTGTATCCTAGACTTTTGATGTATTATGGTTTCCACAAAAATATTAAGTATCAAAAACTTTAATAAACCGTTCATATAAAAAACCTAAATAATGAAAATATGAATAAGCGTATTTGAACAGAAAGTTTTAATTTTCTGAAGGATCATGTGACACCAAAGACTACAAATTTTACTTAGCATCACAGGAATACATATACATTTTAAAAAAGCCGAACAGAATAAGTCATTTTAAATTTAACCAATATTTTACAGTGTTTTTTTGATCAAACAAATGCAGCTTTAGTCATCAGTAATATACATAAATCACTCATATTCATCAGTTTACAGATGAGCAACAGTCAGAAAAAGCAATAAAACTGAATCTACCAACCTGAAGCTTCTGTGGGGTTAAACTCCAGTTGGAGATCTGATGATGACCTGGATCACTTGTCCAGGAATCTGATGAATTCTAAAGTTGAGATCAGAAACCCATAAATAATCAAACAATTCTGGAGACATGTAACAGATTGAACTAACAAAAGTTCTTCAGTACCCTGGCTGGACTAGTGGTCCTCTTCTTCTTGGCCGGGCTTGACTGGTCTTCTGTCTGGCCAGAGAGCACATGAGGAGGAAGAGACTGGCTTGGGATTTGAGACTGGGCTTCATTGCTCTGATGAGCTTTGCAGGTGGTTTGCTATTGGCAACAGATACAGAATTGCAGCTTGCATAAACACTTGACTCTAGTAATCTAAATGGTTTCTTTAAACACTGCTTGAGGACAAACATCAAATCTGACATGGTGCAAGTTCACCCAAAAATGAAAATACTGTTGTTACTCACCATAATGCTGTTCCAAACCCGAGACCTTCATTTGTCTTTAGAAGACAAATTAAGATATTTTAAGTAAAATCTGAAAGCTCCCTCATCCTCCATAGACAGCATGGTTTAGGAAAATTTTAAAGTCCAGGAAAATACCAAAAACATCCTCAAAACAGACCATATGCCTTCAGTGGTAAAATCAAAATATTATTTATTATGTTATTACTGACACTGAGGAGAAGAAACTGTTTAAACAATTCATATTTGTTTTATGTGCACACAAAAGTATTTCCATTAAACCACTGAAGTCATATGGTTTGTTTTGAGGACTTTGTTGGTATCTGTTTGGACTTTAAAACCTTCCAGAACCCTGCTGTCTATATGGAGGATGAGGGAGCTTTTAGATATCCCCTAGAATCCCATAAATTGTATTCTGAAGACAAACAAAGGTCTCAGGAGTTTGGAAAGACATGAGGGTGAATAATTAATAACAATCTTCTTTTTTGAGTGAATCAACACTTCACCCAAACAAACAGCTCTCTAATAAAAGATGCAAAAGGACAAGACAAGAATAAGCATATGCCACATTTCTCATTCAAATATATGTGTTAAATATATGATGTACATATAAATAAGTACTATATTTAAATGGTTCCCCAAAATTAGTGAGCAGTATGTTGAAACAAAGGATGATGTGTGCTGATGAGTGCTATGGTCTTATGAACTACAGGAAATAACTTTAAACCTCAACAGTTTAAGATTATTCTCCAGAATCAATGTTAGCAATAACATTGTTCTGCATGACTGGAAATTAAGGACCTTTTAAAAGGTACTTAATCATGAAGTCAGGCCTTACCACACACTTTGAGGTTTCATTAAAGGAATGTTACGGGATTGACAAGTTAATATCAATCAACAACATTTGTTACATAACCGACTGCATTTATAAATCTGTGGTTTTTGTAAGTCTGTACTGATTAGCAATGGTCCAATTTACTTCATTAAATCACGAAAAACATGTCAATTGTCCAATGTTTACATAATTTATTTATACTTTTTGGTATATTTTAAAAAGAATGTTCTTGCTAAACAAAAATTACATACCCACAAAATGTGAATAGTGGTCTGTATGTGGTGACCCATAATACAGTAGTCAACATTTGAAGTAGATCAAAAACGTTTTTCAAATTTGTCAAAAATGGGTGTTAATAACTTTTCATTAAAGGTTTTGAACCAATTCAAATGTTGACTGCTGCATATTAGACCATTAAATAAAAACAGGCAGCCAAAATACATTAAAAAACTGTGTGGTTGGATTAACCTGCAGTTATCTATAATCAAAATAGAGGTGCATCATCATGCATATGGCATTCATAAAAACAGAGATGTATTTTTGATGACTGTGATGATGATTTTTGGCTGGCTTTTAATTGCTGGATATTATAATTATTGTTTAGTTAAAAAAAAAACTATGCATGTATTATATAAAATAATTTTCTGGCTATACTATTTAAACAGGTATTTTAGTTTATTTATTGCCTGGTCTCTGAATTATTTTCATTGTAAAGTAAAAATTGTATCGTAAATGGAACAATAATAAACTGGTTTAATATTATTATGGCACAAATGGTGTCAAGCTCAACCTGTATAGTACCCAAAACATTCCTTTAAAATGCCAAAATGTTCAAACTAGCACTACCAAATCATTGTTATGAATCTAAACCATTGGAGGGTGCAAGGGTTTCTACAGGCTTGTCTAGCTGATCTGTTCTCACCTGTTGGGTTGTGTTGAGCGCTCCCTGTCTGGAGGTGAGCTCTGCTGGGATTGGTAGGCTCCACGCCTCCTCAATACTAGGGAGCATTTTACTTTTACTTGGTAAACTACCTTGCTGAAGATTACACAACTGAGCCTAGAAAAAGATTGCGCAGAGAACATGTTCAAAGCCCGTTTCGGCTAAGCTTGAGTCAATGCAATGGTGATGCATCAAAACACAGATGAAAATGACACTCATATCATTCTCCATGTATAGACACAGGGACGTGATTCAACTAAAACTATGTCCACAATCTTCCCAAAACAAAACAGTAACACAAAGACAGGCACATTGAAATGAAACGTGTACACTTCCTCTACTGGTCTCGTTCGAGCTCTTTTTATACCTGGAGGCATTTGATGCGAGCAGTTAGAGCTGGGATGTTACTGCAGGACTTGCTGCACGTGGCATTGATGTAGCACTTGATGGCATCCTGTGGCTGGTTACAGGACTCGTAGAGCGTGCCCAGGTCCATCCAGGCGGCCGCATGGCTGTGGTCCAGCTGCACTGCACAGATATATGCCTGCAGTGCATCCATTGGCTGGTTCTGCTGCTGATACAACACACTGGGGGATGCAAGCACAGTAGAAAGAAGAGCTTAAAAAGAAAAAGCAAAACAAATAGCCAGTTCCTAGCTAGCAACAACGCATATCTTTTTATTAGGCCACTTAAAAATTATTACTAAATATATAATCTTTAACCCATAAAAGCTAAATAGATCATAAATGAAGTCATCTTTCACTACGGCTCGACTTTATTATTGTTAAATAGAGAAAACATTTTACAAGGAACTTAATTTATTCTAAATCTTGGACTTTATTCTTGAAAGAAAAGAAAAAAGACCAAATTTTAAAACTTATTAGGCTATTGTGATGCATGAATTTTCAAATGTACAAGAGAGGCTAGAAAAATTACCAAGCTCTACGTAATTTTTTTAATTATTATTATTATTATTTATTTATTTATTTTTAATTGTTCAATATTTAAACAATTTTTTTGGACAATTTTTTAAAGTTAAGGAAATGTGCTGCTCAGTTTATTTGCATAATAAATGACAATAGGCTACAGTTTTTAATTTAAAACTTTTTTTTCCTAATGATATATTTATCAAATGACAGATTTAATAAATTTGTATCTTAAAATAAGTATTTTTTACTTAAATCTTTAGGAAATCTTTTTAGTATCAAAAAGTGTGGTTACGATGACCATCCAACAAGCTAATCCAGCTAAAAATAGTGCTTAAAATGTCACTAAATGCAGTATTTAAAAATCATAATTAAATAGAAAATGAAGTGAATAACTGCAAAAAGGTCCATTTTGAGAAGAAAAAAAAAAAAGAACAACCCCTTTTCATCAGACTGGCTACGAGCCTGGGAAATCCCTTTTAACATATTTTTAGCATTTCAATTTGAAAAAACATACATTCTCAATTGAGTGATTTATTTGTATAAAGGATAATTGCTACTGTCTTTGTAGAACTATTTAAGTGTCAATTTCTTTTTACATTGTACATTTAACATTGGCTTTACATTTTTGTGTCTGTGTCAACACCTAAAAACAAGAGACTTTAAGAGCAATGACATCATAAACATGCATAGTATCACGTTCATGGAATTGCAGATTAATGGCAAGCACAAACAAACATACAAAGCATGGAGTACCTGGTAGTGCTCAATTGTTTCCTAATGCTCCATTAGTAAATCCATAATAAGTATGAATATACTTGACATTAAAACCAAAAGCAGAGACACATCTTATACTGCAAATTATACATAGACAGGTGCACCAAGCCACCAACGGCATGTCATCACAATACAGGTATATACAGGTACTGTTTACTACCAAGGGGACAGTGCCAAATAATAGTCTGACATTCATATACATCAGGGGTTTTCAAACTGTGGGGAGTGCACTCGAGTAAATTATGATGATTTTTATGCGTTCACTAGAGGGAATAATGATTAATGTTAGCTCCACCGCTAACTATCAGGCACCTGTAGAGTTTATGCGTTCCAGTAAAATTATACAAATAAAATGGACCGGGTGCTTTTTAAAATGAATGCCGATAAATGAATGAAAGTCAAACCGGGGAGCAGTCTGATAAAAAAGTGCCCTTCTAAATCAAATCAGTAGGATGCCCATCTGGATCTTTCACTTTGAAGACTACTGACTACGTTTACATGGACATCAGTAGTTATTTGCCTTAATCTGAATAAGACAATAATATAATTACATGAAGTGCTTTTTGAATGTTGCGTTACCAGGCTATTCACTTTTCTTGCGTGAAGTCATGGGTCTCATGTAATTTTGGGTGTTTCATCTTCAATTTCTCAACTTTAACTGCAGTTCGGCAGTTTAGCTTTCACTCATGAACATTTCATTCATGCCCTCGTCACAAACTGGGGTATTTGACGCGAATATGAAGTACTGGTAGAAGAATGTTGTTTGTTTTTATTGATACCGCACGTCGAATGGAAAGAAAAAAAACTTTTGCATTTCGTGATGTGCGTGTGTGTGTGCGGTCCTTTACTGACAGACGCGTGTATGGATCTGGTCACAAAATGCGGCGAAAAGTCCTACATGACGGTAAAAGTTTGATTGCGGTGTTTACTTCAATAATGCCACTAATATATGCATACTCCGCATCTTTATTCCATTTCTGTTTAGTTCAATTATGACTTTAGTCTGATTAAGGTAATCAAAAATCGCTGTTTACATGGTAGACTCTTAATCAGATTATTGTCTTAATCATATTAAAATCGTATTAAAGTATTGTTGCCCATGTAAAGATACTCAATGTTCAACTCAACCACACTGTCAGGGCTCTGCGAACTTGGTTTTGCGAAGCAGCGTTTTCTGTATGTACGTAAATCATAGGCTATGGCTCATGCTTATTGGCAGTGGAAGATGATTTACGGTTAGTCCTGTCAGGAATCCGACCACAGATTAGCATGTTGTCCTCACAGAAAAAGACTCAGCCATCACACTGAATCAGGTGCGCTATATATTTATGTTTCAATGTAATTAATTCTACGCACTTCAAACGTAGCAAGCGATATGTGAATGATGTTTGCGCATTCATTATAATTTTGGCTCGAGGGAGGGGTACCAGGGGGGCGCGAGTAAAATTGGACAAACATGGGGGGGCGTGTCCTAAAAGTTTGAAAACCCCCGATATACATAACACAGCACTTTTACCCATTTTTGCAGACGTGTAAATGTGAATTTTTTAGAAATAGCTATAGTGTAAAAGGGAATTTTTTGCCAAACAGAAGAGAAAGACCTTTCAGCTTTTGGCTACTTCTTTGTTGTGTAATTCTTACTTTCATTCTATAAATAGAGAAAAAAGGGGAGTACAGCTCTGGGGTGCTAGTGAATGCTCCAGCTTAAATATCTAGACAAAAGAAGATTTCTTTTTCTCCACTGAGAGCAATAGAAAACCACAGCCTCAGTCCCACATGACCCCCTTTACACCCAACTACCAATACAACATGCAAGTCTCATTTTATCGTACTACTTCATTGTACTTAAGCAATGAGTGTCAGAAGTGTTAAATCAGATAAACAACAATCATTAAAAGCTTACCCGATTGAGCACCATGTATCTGCACTGGCCTCAGACTTATCAATAGACTGTCGGTAAGATATGAAGGCATCTTGAACCTTCCCAATACTTGAGTAGCACCTGGACGATGAGTAAAAACATCAAATATAGAGACTTTTAGGAAAGTTACAGAGCTTAAACTTGAGATGATGACCAAAGCATCATACACTGGATTCAAGATATATACGTTTAATCAGTCTGTGCCTTGCTTTTACAGTTTGAGATCAGGGAAATAAAAAGCAACTTACAAAATGTACTAACTTCTTGTAACAAACTACTTTAGGACACCAGCAAAAATGTTTGCAAACAACAGATGAACACTAACTGTAATATTCAGATTAAAGCATCATTTAAAAAAAATTTAATAAACAAAAATATAT
This sequence comes from Danio kyathit, assembly GCA_903798195.1. Lineage (NCBI taxonomy): Eukaryota > Metazoa > Chordata > Actinopteri > Cypriniformes > Danionidae > Danio > Danio kyathit. The sequence continues at coordinate 41,653,176 of LR812527.1, read as the reverse complement.
ATATATAATATAATATAATATCATATAATATAGTAGATCCAGTTATATAGTAACATCAAGTAAAATAAAGAAAACATTACTACACAAGATAAACATTTTCTTACCTGCCCAGGAAGTACCAAGACTGTCCCGAATTGGGGTCTGCTTCTAGGGACTTCTGCAGACACTGAATAGCATAGCTGTTCTTGTTTGCTTTATCTCCCAACTGTTCGACCGTGTGATGCATCCAGCCTGAGGGAGCAGCGGGAAACATGAGGATTAAATCAAAAACACCATTCTCAACAACATATCTGGAACGCCATCAATAGCTGAACATTCTCTGCTCTACCACTAAGCCACAGTCTGTGCTAAGCAGGCTGTTACACCGGCGCTCAAAAAGTGAGCAAATGGTTTTCACTCCCTGTCTTCAGGGTAGGTTGGGGAGGTGAGATGGAGTTGGTAGGATTGGGGGCTGGGGTGGTTTCTACAACCACCAGCAGCTTCAAAAGGTCCCAGCAGAGATGACTCCGTCCAAACAGCCCCTTTTCCTCACTATTCCCACCCAGCCAGAAGTTGTTAAGGAGAACTAGACAGTGTGCAGACAAAGAACTTCCCCCATGTGGCCTGGCTTCTCCTAGGCGCTGATCCCAAGCAAGCTCTTAACACCTGTGGCAAGCGCCTGCACTCGGGACCCGTTACTACAGCAACCAGACCATTGCTGACAATTGCAGGGGCAACGTGGCAATGGTTTTATGGCAGAACATTTTTTTTTCCAGAGTGGTCAAAAGAAAGAAGCTCTGTGTGATGAGGAGTGAGTGTTTGAGAATACACAACTCACCACTAATAATAATAAATTTATAAATGATTCCATTACTTATTGATTAGTTCTAGCCAAAGTACCTTACAGACAGCCACATCCTGGAATGCACCTTCACTGGTGCCACATCCTAATTTATGAATCGTCCTTAGTCTAACCACTCCACAGCATCCCTAAAGCAATCCGCACATTTATCATTAGCACTTAGCAAAGTGTACACCCTGGAGAACCCTGGGGCAATTCTTAGAAACCCTGGATTGTGCATGAGGAGATGATGTTATTGAAAACGTCACTAGATTCTTTTGAGTAAAGGCATGGTGTAATACATTCGTGAAGATTGTCTGAATCCTAATGAATTACGATGAACAATTATCTAATCTCAAAGTTTTTATATAATTATTCTAAAAACTAAATGACAACAGTAAAAAAGTAAATGGTTTGACAGTGCATTTCAAAATATGCCTTGTAATAGGACTGGGCCGATAAACGATATTATATGGAATAGCAATAAAATTTATGTCAATAACATTGATAAGCTCTGGACTTTTTTTACTCTATATTGATCTAAGAGCCAATAACACAGAAGAAGTGTGCAACAATAGGAATCCAAATATTAAATCGATCACCAAAAAAAATATGTTATGTTATTTAATGGACTCTCTAATTTCTGTGGCTTCAGTCATTGTCGAGATACTCTTTTAAATATGGCAGCATTACAAATTGGTTAGGAAATATATATATAGTTAATGTTCAATATGGAAAATAATTAATCGAGATTGCATTTTTGCGATATCGCCCAGCCCTACCTTGCAATACATCCAAACATTAAAAACAAAATCAGTTCCTAAAAATAAATGCTTAAAAAGCGTTTCTACTGTAAGCAAATAGCAAACTCCTTGACTTCAACTGACTAAAAAGCTGAATTTTCATGACATCTAAAATGTATGGAAAAGCAGGCCACAGGTGTGCTTGATAATCAACAAAATACTATGTTAAAATATTTAAAAAAAGGGTTTTAGCTTGAATATCTTTTGCATTACTTTAATATCCGATATAACAAAAAAAAAATCATATATTTGAATATCAAATATATTTGGATCCTTTAAAACGCTCTCTTCCACATTTGATCACTCAATAGTAATTTTACAAAGTTTAGTTTTAGTTTTTCCTATGTTACACATTTGAAGTGGTCATTTTGAAGCTAAAGCTCTTCAAATTTATGAGTGAAAGAAATCAAATGGAGCTGAAAAAGAACCCATTCATAACAACAGGAATCATAAGAGCATAATATAAGAAATATGGTATAGAAACAGGTAATTTGGATAGATTGGACACTACAATTTAAATCAACAAACAAATATTCTTTATATTCGATAACTAGGACAAAAAAATGCTATTATCTGGAATAGATTGTTTAAAATTCAATGACATTTCAGAAATTCCTTGATCTTAGCTATTTGTTGACTAGATCAAGGCTGAAATCACACAGCAAACACCACATCTACACATGAAACTGAAAGTAAAGTCCAGATTCCCACAGGTCTGAGGATGAATGAATTTCTATAACTTTTCCAGATGTTTCTGATTGCTGGATAAGGTTTTTGACAAAAAAACATTTTACTGAACACTGTAATCACTTGGTGTAATCCCCATTTAATGAAATATTTAATAACTGAGCATAACAAGCTTTCATGACTTTTCCAGCTTTATAATGATCGTCTGAACTAAGTAGAAATGTGGCTAAACTCACTCACCTAATTGTTGGAGCGTAGTTGCCTTCACCTGTGCAGGGAGATTTTCTGTTTGTAACAGACTCTCGTAAGCTTCCTTTGCGATGCGGTATTTCTTCTGCAAACAGACAGAGAGGGGAGAGATATTTTAACGGACAAAAGGGTCAGTGCTTTTACGGCCTCTCCGGGTGAGCACAAAGGGCCCCGTCAGAGTGACCACAATGTACGCTCTCAGGAAGAGAGGAAACACATTGGACACTGACCAGGCCAGACAGGAGGAGACAGACAAACACATAGACAGACGCAGGGGGAGGGTCAGTGCAGGCCAGACCAGACTTAACAAGTCAGACAAACACAGACATGTTCTGTATCAGTGCAACTTGAGAAGCCCTCTCAGAATAAGTGTTTGTTTTCCTTAGCGACCTTGACACAGATCTTTGTTGGAGCTGATTGCTGACCACCATTGGTAACTGACCAAGGCAATATGACACCAAACACGAATGGGCTTACAAACATGAAAGCAATCTCATCTTTGTGTGGTGGACAATAAAATCAACCCATTGTAAAACCTAGTCACTGCCTGGCAGGTTAGAGGTTTGATAGAAAAAAAGATGTACATCTTCCGATCAAATCTAAGAGTTCTAGTTGAACAAGAGGACTGAATGTCACTCATCACACAGACTTGGTAAAGGTAAGCTGAAGCAAAAATTGGAAGGTAGAGTGGAGACTGCTTGGCTGAACACATACAGGGTTTTAGGTGGCACCCAAAAAGTAAATCCATCAATCAAGTGTTTATATTTAGGCAGGGAAAATTAACTGAGCAAAAGAAAAGCCAAGCACCAAGAAACACCTCGTCATCTCTGGGACCTGCTACATTTCCCAAGCAGTCATTTATGACAAAGAACCCAACTTTAATATGACTTCAAAAACTTCTAGAATCCTGCTTTTTTGGTCTGTAGAAGTTTTAAAATCATACGGAAATCCCACAAATTTAATAGTGAAGAATTAGACTTGTAAGATGTACAGTGCTCAGCATAATTGAGTACAACACATTTTGAAAATGAATATTTGTATCCATTTCTCAGTGACTATAGACTATGTAGTTTGGTGTTCAAACAAAACAGATTTATTGAACAGATATATTTATTAAAATAATATTTTAGTCACCAAACGTATTCAGAAATTGAAAGATAATACAATTAAATTCAAGCTAAATATTGCAAAAAAAATTACAACCTACAAAATTTTTCAACTTTTTTTTTGCTTCTCTTGATTTTTCCTCTTTTTTTTTTTTTTTGTACTTAATATTTTTTCTATAACATAAATTTGGGTGTACTAGTCTTTTGGACCGTTATCATAAGTTATTTTGTTAGATAAGCTCCAGATTTGGCTTCAGTACTGACTAATCTAATTTATACGCACAAATATAATAACAAAAATAATAACTGATAAACAGGAACTCTGTGTGCTTATTATTGTATCTTTTATTATATTATTTTATCCTTTTGAGCAGCAATCAAGGCTGTGTGTTCTGAACAGTCATTTTGAAAGGTCTTCTTTTGAACAAATTTCCATTCAGAATTTCACACCATCTTCGCTCCAGGTTCACTCATGAATTAATTCATAGTGGCATTAGACAAACAATGGCCTTTTTTCCACAGACTCATTAGACATTGTGATGAAGCCTAGTTTGTTCATCCGTTGAGTCAGATTGCTTGCTCACCACAAGTAAACTGCTTCTAAGTTAGTTTTAAAGTGGGCCAAAACCACCTTGTTTATGGGTTTCATGCAGATCCTAGAATAATGATCAGGTTCGCATACGCCCAAATAAACGAAGCTAAAGGAGAAATAGAATCAGAAATAGAAAGCCATAAAGATGTAACCATTCACTGTGAGTCGGTTGAAAATCGATTTAAATATGTGACGATTCAAACTGGTACAATGTTGAATCAATCGCGATACACGTTTTGAACAGAGGGGACGCTGTGTTTACAGGAGCAACTCGCTTCACCTGCACATCAGTGGTGAGGAAGAGGAGGGGCGGCAGACTAAAATGACAGCAGTGAGGTGCGTCAAACAAACACAAACTGTGTGCAAATATTTACCTACACTAACAGAACAACGAATACGATGCAGCACAGTGAAAATCTACTGTCACAGACATCTATACGCAAAAAGCTATTAATAGCCCAAACCACACGGACCGGAGGATTGGCAGCTCTGGTTGCTTCGACGAGTGCTACAAAGATTTCACGGTGCATCAGTGTTTTCATAGCGAAAGTGTGAAGATGTTTTTCAGACTAAAAATGAAAGCTGTGCCGTTACAGAACCAGGTATCAGATTGTTCCTTTTTTACCCTCTTTTTCAATTTAGTTTATGCATATTTTAATAATTGCTTATTATATCATATATTATAATCAGTTTTTTTTTATGCCAGTGGCCAGTCTCCAGGGGCTATTGACCACCAAAGGCTTTCCTGTCCACACCAGCCATCTCAGTCAGTTTTTTCATCAGCAGGTGACATTGTAAATGTGCAAAGATCTCAGCTTATAGCAGAAAACACAGATATGCTGATATTTCTTTTTAAAATTATGTAAAATCCCAGCAGAGTAACCGTTTAGTTTGTTTGTATTAAAAAGTCTTCTTTAATTTGTATTGTTCATTTTTGATTTGGAATTCGTTTTAACTTTGCAATGTAACTGCACAAAGTTTTAGTTTGTTTATATTAAAGAGTCTTCTTTAGTTTGTATTATTCACTTTTTTTTTTATTTTGATTTTGCTTTGAAATTCCAATTCAGTTATTGCAGAAAAGTGCAGCATTTGAGCAAAAATGAAAGGGCCATAGTTCACCTTAAATTTTTTAAAAATAATTTCGTTAAAAAAATTGTGACTAATTGTGAATCATGAGAATAGTATCGTGAATGGTATCGAATCGAGAGTCAGGTGAATCGTTACATCCCTAGAAAGCCAGTATGAAAGCACCTTTGGTCATAGTCTTTTGACTAATATACGATTGAGTTAGATCAATATGTTAGCAATTTGTCGTTTATTTGAAAGGGGGTATAAATTCAGTAATTATACACATTATGTGACTAAAAAGCATACCAACCTAAGACCTTCTAGGGTCTTTACCCTATTTGAAGTGCAGCTATTTGTCTGCTTTTTCTTGGCAGATGTTGACATTTGAGGGAGATCAAGTAAATAATTTAAAACACATGGAACTATTTCTTTATACATTTATAAACAATTGTTTTTACCAATTGTTTCACCAATTCCATAAAATTATAGGTAGCAACATTATTATTAGCCCGTTTTTTGGTTTTAAATACACAAAGCATATGCAAGCAAAGTGTCTAATTAAACTTTTTTGAAAATAAGTGAAAAATCCATCATCGTTCAGTGTGAAACACATCATGTTCAATTTAAACATGCATTTAAACAGTAACTGTATGACAGAAAAAAACAAAACATTCCAATGCAAGCAAACAGTCACTGCTGATGTCTAATCACAGAAAACATACAGAACATTTCACCCTAAAACATAAGTATCAGTGAAACTTCCTTTAAGCATCTTTAATAAATCATTACAAAAGGGGAACACTCACCTGAATTTCATATACATGAGCAATGTGGAACTGAACTGTGGAAACATAAAGAGGAACTTATTAATACTGTAAATCCTTTTTCTGACGGAAACAGTACGTCCAAATCTGATATCAAGTCAAAAATTAAACCGGCGTTTCTTTGTCTTCACGGCTTGAGCGCTAATAAGCTCACAGGCATACAGACACCAGGAAGAAGAATATTAGCTTGCCCTTTGTGCACTTCAAGCATATCATTGCATGCCCGTATGCAAGGCAACACACAGCTGAATCCAGTCATGCAGTTTCCCTGGCAACTGCAGTCTCAGGCAGGATGGAAATGGTACGGGGAAAAATCTAATTGAGGAAACACTCAGCAAAAGGCAAGCCAACCTTTTTCCTTTCAAATCCTCTCTCAAAGAGACAACAATTCGTCTTTGCTGGTTAAAAAAAACGCTAATGGATACAATGCAAGTTCCTAAAAAAATGATGTTTAATAAAAATAATTATACGGAACGTTTTTAGGATGATACTTACTTTCAGCTTTGGACAAAGTGCAGGGTGTGGAGTCAATCAATGCCAGCTGAAAATGCTGCAAGGCAAGGTGAAGTTTGATTAGACTGGAAATGGTTGGTAACAGTTAAAAAAATGGGTATTTTGGGATTTATGGGATTTTGACAATCATCAATCTGAGGTCCAATAGATATGCACAAATTAATTTTGGCATCCAAATACTATACCAACATAATGATCCAAGAAAAGAAACGGGCTGCAGTGAAAATACTTTTTGATCCATCCAATACTGTTATACCTTCAAAAAAATCTAATCTGCTGCCTCTAATAATATGGAAAGAGCCATATGGGAATAATAACGCAAACCTTCATCATTATAACTCCATTAAAAACACATTCAACTAAAATCAGCTAAATGAAAATAAAATGCTATTATAGAATGGGGAGAGAACTTGTGGACATGCATCGATCACCATTTTCCCAAAACAACCTCAATCACTATTCCATCCATCAAAGTACCCAGAGACTCCACATCCAGTGAGACGATGATTATTAGACATTTGGATGTTGGCCATAGATTTTTATGACCACCAGATGTGTTAAAAAAAAACTGCAGTTTGTAACCATTGAGAAATTGCCTCATAACTATGCATTCACTAGCTGCCAATGTTTTACATTCATTTTTATGAGTGAATCTCACAAAACGTGCTATATACGCAGGCTATGAGACAATTTTTTGCAATCAGGGCCAAAATATACCAAAAATAAAGAATTGTAATGCCTGTAATTTTTAATTTTTAACTTTATATATATTACTTAAAATATATGAAAAATAAACTATTTAAATGTACTTAAATAAATATTAATGATAATTAAATAAGTAGAAAGGTTTTCTGCTGGTTTCACCAGGTTAAATTTAAGACTGAAGACATTTTTAAGACCGTTATGAATGAAATTAAGACTCATAAAGGGCTAAACGTTACAGAATTTAACAGCATATGAAAAAGAGTTTTATTTGCCCTATCAAAATTATTATAAAATTGAATACATTTAATAATAAAATGATTTAATAATAAAAAAAATAATATTTTAGATATTTCTTAGCAAAATATTGTAAATATTGTGTAAAAACAAGCAAGCCCTACTTGTATCCATAACTTTTTCCAACATAAACTTTAATAAAAAAAAATTAAATAAAAAAAATGAACAAATGTTTTAAAAGTTTTAAAAACTATAAACGAAATCTATGTACAGCAATGTGTCCAGGTTGGTGTCCTCAGAAGTAAATACATGGAGCACTTTTAAACAAATGTTATTTTAAGAAAAATAATTAAACCATTATGCTAAATAAAGTAAAAAAAATTACCTTTTTAAATAAAAAAAACTTTCAGTTTTATTGAGATGGATTGTTGGTGATTGTATGGGTGTTGGCCAGATTGGGTAGCAATACATGAACAAAGGAAAATTAAAACACAATATTTCATTAAATTAAAGACTTATTGAGGCCTTAAATTTAGATTTTGAGATTTATGACATTTAGACTTTAAAACCCTGCGGACATCCTGAAATAAAAACAATTAAATTCAATGCATGCACAAGTACATTTTCTGTATATTCTTTTTGCTGTGCTACAGAAAAAAATGTAATACCAGCATATTTAAACATATTTTTGTCTCATGCCAAACAGCAAATTTACTGTAAAGAAAAAAATATATACACATTTACAATATATACTTAAATATACAATTATTTTATTATTTTTGCAAAAAAAAAAAAAAAAAAACAAATACACAATGTGCCTTTACACTAAAATACAATAAAATTAAAAAGTACTGCAATTTTTAACTGTACTATAGCAACAGTAATGCAGAAAATTGGGATTCTGAATAGTTTAACACAAAAGCAATGGCAAGATGAATTACTATAATGAGATGGAGAAAATGCCTTTAATTCATTACTAAAAGCTCTAACTCTTATAGCTACTGAAGTGCTTTGCCTTATGAGATGAAATGCAGCAGCAAGGTCAGCTGGATGTGATCCTGCAGTCACCGAGACAGTTAGTGTTGTACAATAAAATATGGCGAGGTTCAGAAACCACTCTGTGAGCAGCATGATCACAACACTAATTACAACCCTTTTGACAACCCTTGCCATGAAGAACCACCAGCTGTTCAGGTTACCAAGAAACCAGCTTAAAAGCAAACCATTATCCCCTTTTTTAAATAAAGCACTGAAACATGTCCTAGCATAGAGGTAGTTTGAGGAAACCCATCCACCTGCATAGCAACAACTAAGGAACATGGCCATGCATTACAATGTCCTGATGTCCAGCGTGCAGGACGTTCAATAGTCGACATTTACAACCTGCCTGTCCAATATAATGCAGTTCAAATATGACACAATTACTAAAACCGATACCAAACTCATTTTTTTCTAGGATAAGCCCAAAATGGTCACCAATAAAGAATTTTGCCATGGACTAGCATTCAAAGTCAAACATTTAATCCAAGTGCATACATGCCAATGAATCATTCGAAACAAATAAAACGTACAAACACACACCTATCTGCTTTATACAGACATCCTACAACAAACAAAAACGTGGATTACTGACCATAGCATGTCTTTTGTGCTGAGCTGGTCTCCATTGACCAACTGCTTCCTACATGTTCGCTCGCTCTCTATGGCTCTCGACTGGCAAGTAGATAATGCTGCAGGATTACCAGTGTGTCTCTCGCTCTAATACTGATTACTATTCAGGAGAGAGCAGCGGCAGCAGCTGAGAGATGACACGCTGCTCTCCGCTTCTCCCTCTCTCACTTGTTACCACTAGGCATTTTTCATCATGCACAAAACATACGCCTGCCGTTAGGCTTCCCGTCCTGCAGAGAGCAAGATGACAGGAGTGGACAGGGAAAAACAAACATGTGAAATGCAGAAGAGGACACTTTTCGGTTCATTGCAACAGCAGGCATTACAACAGTTCTAATAATGGAGGCGACACACTTTGAGGATGTGCTCTGCTTAGGGAAAAAAAAAGCTAGACATTGCAGTAAAACAGAAAAGATGCGCTGAGCCAATTTTACCTCTGCAAAGCATCTTAAAATGGTTTAATGTGAACAGACACTTTGCATCGGCCTATCGTGTCGAGATCATTGAGAACTTTGGATTAGTAACATTTTTATTCAAGTAAAATGAATGCATTTATTTTAGGGCCATAACGATAGATGCATGTCTTAATTCTATACAAATCCTAAATTATATCTTGAGATCTACTGTCACTAACAAGCAGCAAAATGTTCTCAGGGATTTACAATAGGTTGAGCATTTTTTAAATACACATACAAACGTCTTGCCCACCTCAGCATAGTATACTACTCGAGCAGGTGTCTCACCACTCTCAAAATTGTATGCTACTCAGATCCATTTCTCGCCTCTCACCATAGTATGCTGCTTGCATACGAGTCTCGCCTCCACCTTACAGTGTTTCCACGTTAAGTCAAATGTCTAGTTCCCTGACTTTCACTGACAAAAAGCTGACAGTTAAAACTGAAAGGAAAAAACAGGCTGTTGATGTGCTTGTGTATTAATAATTAATTACTGAAATAATAAGTTAAAATATTAACATGATATAATATTATTAAATGGTTTTAGTTTAAATATTTTAAATATCTTGAATAATTAAACATTATATTCAATGTTATACAGTAATGAGACCGAATTTTTTTTTCACATGAATGCCAGCATTTTATGGATCTCTGATGGGGCGTTTACACCAGACGCGGCTTGTGTATAAATAGACGCATGAATATTTGTTTACTCGCTTCATTTGCATCATGGGCAGGGCATCCGTCTGCCCAGTGACTCTAGTATCGCTGCTAATGGCTAACATGGATTTTATTGAAAAAGTAGGTGTGCTTTGTGCTTTAGGAAGATTGAAAAACAGCACAGATTTGCTCAGCGCCGTGTCTAAGTCCACTAATTCTTTTCAGAGGTGCACCCAGCTCATAGTTCATAAACTCCTCCAGAAACTATACCTGCATGATGAAAGCTTTCAGCAGTAATTCCGACTGAGCCCACCCCAATTTGATGAGCTGTTGTTCTACGTCAACAGGAGGATTTCCCCTCAGGACACCAACAACACGTGCTTCGTCATAATCACGCCCTAAAAGAGCAAGATCCTGATTGGTTAATGGAGTGCAAATGTCTGCTAAAGATCAAATTTCCAACTCTAATTCGTGCGTCAAACGTGTAAACACTCAATTTACATTGCTTCATTTGTGCAAATAGCACCGCGGGATGTATATTTGCATTTTTGCTATCCACATTGGTGTGAACACACAATTACAGGCAAGCACACAATGCATCTAAATGCATCTAAAATGGCTTGAATAACTATAGTGCAAAACTAAATATCATATGATGATTTAGACGAAATATGAGCTTTCGCTTTGTGGACTGCCGCTCCAGTGTACACTTGAGAACATTAATGCGGTCAATCACAACTCTAACTGCAAAGCAGGACAAAATACTAATCCCAAACTTAAAAGGATTAGTTCCTCCAAAAATGTCAATTCTGTTTCCATTTACTCACTCTCATGTTGGGCTGATGCCTCAATCGCTCATTTGTACATCCATGTTCCCTACAGTATGTGAATCATAAATCTGCCATCATGTAAAGCCATCATCTTTCTTCAGATGAGCTGGATTTGGATTTACATGATGGCAGATTTATGTTCCTTTTTTGGGGATCTTTTAAGGGAACTGGCTTTACATGGAGTGACAAAAATCAGTTTCAGGTTTCACAAAAAAAAAAAAAAAGAATAAAAAAATCAAATTTCAGTTCGGAAGATGAATGAAAATAACTTGTGCTTTAAAAAAAAAAAAACAACATGAGCGTAATTAGAAGATGACAGTTTACACTGGGTAAATAACTTACAAAAACAGTAAGCAGAGTCTTGAATAAAGCTACAGCTAAAGCATATTTCAATATAATAAAGTCTTATTCAGAGTGAATAAAAATGACAATTTTCAACATAATGGCAGGCTTCTTTCAGGCAGAAAGATTTCTCCAGTCAATCTCCAAATCAATGCTTTATCTAGACTACAAACAGCCACAAGGACTGAAGGAGGTGGGCTTGAAATACTCATCATATGAAACTAAGAATGCTCAAAATACAAAAAATTTAAAGATAGCATTCATATGCTCTGTTGATAAACGTTTCTATTTCAGGCAAATTTAATTATTCATGGACAAAATGCAGGACGTGCTTTCTAAAAACGTATGCTTAATAGCAACTAGGCTTGCCACGATAGACGGTGTTACCGGTTTTAAGTCGCAACACCGGTGACATCACTTTTCCACCGTGACACCGTGCCCACATTTTTTCAAGTATTTCTTTTTTTTTAATTCAATATTTATTTGAATTAAATGGAAAATATAATTCCAAATAATTTACTTAAGACGATAGCATGCAGTAGGCTAGTTAAAATCTGAACATAGCTTCAATGCTTCATATTTCCTTTATCATGTGAGAAGAACGAGATGAGTCGAATTTACAGAAAGAGAATGGCGGACGATTTAGTGCCAAAACGCAAACCAAAAGCGCCTCATTTAAAAAATCCCACGGCCATCATCTCACAGTGTTTAGTAATAAATAATCTTATTTTTTATTAAACTGAAAGTGATTGCCGCGCCACTGACAAGCCAACTGCAGAGAAACAAAGAAACCTCGCGGCAACCGCAATGAATACTTTTCCCGAAGTTCATCTGTTCTTTTGTGCACTTGATTATTATGAGTTTAATGTTAAAAGAATCAATAATGAAAAGGCCGACAAGAGTGTATCCTGTGTGTGTGCGTCTTCACTGAAGTCTCCCCCCAAAACCGAAAGTTGCGTTTGTCTGTCTGGCAATAGCCTATTTCGGCTTTAATCGAATGAAAAGTTAATTTAGATGAGCCAATATTAAAAACTTGCAGTAAAGTAAATGTGACGTGCGGCCACACATCGAAACTGAGGTTTGATCTCATCTCTCTCTCTCTCTCTCTCTCTCTCTTTCCTCCATGATAGACGCCACACAAGTCAAGTCGCCGCCTAATAATTATATGAATTATAATAAAATGAAAACCAAAATCAACAATTCATTGCATTTTTCGTTTGATAAAAAATATACGAAAACGAAAAAAATCAAAGGGTGGCTAGTTTGTATTCATGTGTTTTAATATTAATGAAAATATGCTTAGCCTATTTATGCTCAACGGTTATAGGCTACGCTGCCAATAGGCAAGCCATTCAAAAAATAATATTTTAGAGTGTACTGCGTTATAATGTATATTTTACAATAAAAACTAAATGTAGCATGTGTCGCTGTCATTTAAAACACGCAATTCATAACACACCAGGGCTGTAGGCCTGTAGTCTATCTATGCAGTGTGTAAACGTACAGGGAGGTGTTGGCCAAAAGTCATAGCTACTGCGCACCACGTTATTGAACTCCCAATATCTCTGAGGGAGATTGTTACCCGATAGCCAATATTGACTTGAGAGATTTTAAAAATAAAAGGCATTTTAAAAAAGGAACAACACGCAAATCAAAAAATAAAACTGGTCCCGTGGAGCACTTGTCATCTTGCCACTGTATGCTGTGTAGTTTGTGGGCCCGTCAACTGCCATTGGTAAGACAGAGAGAGAGAGAGCGCGCGCGCACGTGAGAGCTTAAAGCCGGCATCAATTGATAATTTTTTTTATTTATAGTTTGTATATAAATTGAGTGCTAGCTTGTTTAGCTGTGATCATTATGCAAGGATCATATTTCATATTCGGTTTATTCTTCAGTAGCCTATAGATTTGTTAATAATGTATTTTAGCCTATAAACGGATTGTTTATAAGGACTAAGCTATTAATATATAATACATTAGGCTAATTAATACATAAAGACATTGAAGTCAGGTAGGACAACAAAAGACAACCAAAGTAGGTTCCCCCTGTTGGCAAAGGTGACCAAAAAGTATCTTTACGTGTGCGCTACAAGCTGCGCATCCGAGAGAGTGTTCAACACGATGGGCAACATATTGAGCCCTACAAGATCCCATCATAGATGGTCAACTTGTTGGGTTTCCTGGCAAAGACCATGTAGACCGCACTGTTAATAAAAAAAATGCAGTATTTTTATTTTTTTTTTTTTAAAGACTGCCGACCTGTCATTTTTGTAGCCTAATGTCATTTGGAAGTTTTTTTATATTTGTTTCTTGTTCATTCGTTTAATCTTTTTTAAACTTTGTGCTATTTAATTACTTATATTTCTATTTTATTTTCTTATTCGTTTTAAAAACATTCTAACATAAGTAATAAACGTTCTATGGTTGTTATTTGTTTGGTTCCAATTTCCACAGTTTTTTTCAGCCTATAGCATTGTTGTTGTTTTTTTCGTTGTGTTAATAAAAAGTTCTGTGTTTAATAACAGTGATTTTTTTGTAGTTTGACGCCGAATTGCCAATTCCCGAAAAACTGAAAGTGAAAGTATAATACGCACGCATTTATAAGATATTTAAAAGCAGAAAAAAAGAGGAAAAGAGGAAACGCCCACCCCCACGGTGATACCGGTATTACCGGTGTTGTCACATGTCGATTAACCGGTGGGGAAATTTCCTCATCGTCACAACCCTAATAGCAACTAATTCTAAATTTAGCAAAAATTGAAAGTAAAAACTAAAAACATAGCAAACATGCAACTATAATGTAGAAAAAATATCCACAAAATACTATGCATTAATATAAACACTAACTGCATCACTGTGATCAAACTTAAATGTAAAAAGCACAGTAAGAATATAGCAGTTCATCGAAGTCAATAAGGATGACACTGCAGTAAACAAGGCAGGGCATTTTGAAAGAGATTTCCGATGCATAACACTAAAGATACAAAGTTGATCCACCCCATTGTCTCCTGTGGTAGATACTCACCAAAGGAATCTCTTCAGGAGTGCAGGGCTGCACTGGAGAGAGTGCAGGAAGAGTAAAGGGATCACTGCTGCCTGCCCTCAGAGCTGCCGCTTTGTTCCCGTAAGTGGGACACACAGGGAGATGGTGAGCATTCAGTTGGCTGGACACCAGACCCTGCCACCCCTACCCCAGAGCAGGAGGACGTGCTGCACGTGCATTTTCTGCCACTTATAAGCACTCACTCACTTGCTCTGATTTACAACACTCTGTTACTGTAGAGTAAGGAATGGCTGAGAAAGTCTAATGATCTGCATTCACATACGTTCAGTCTCTGCAGCTAAATCCAAGAACCACCCACGCTGACAGGGAGATTCGATTTGATATGCAGGATTTATTGTGGAGGATAAAATTACAATTGGTAGTTCTCTGCAAGCTGACACTTCACAACAACAACAACATCTAGATAGTTTAAAAGCTTTTACTGTATGAAGGCAAAAATTGTGGGTTTTTATTTTTTATTAATGCTGGGCAAATTAGCACATTATTAATCAAATTAACACATTAATTAATGACAACAATTATTTTATCCCACATTAAAGGCAGCTGTTTTTATTTTTTTATATTTTGAAACCCTGTTGTTCACTGACTTTAAATAAACATACCAGGAAGTAAAAGGTCACAAGAGGCTGGGTGGTTGATTAGTATTGGCTTGGGAAAGAATCATCACACTTCTCAACCAATGAGAACATTTGGGGCGAGCCTAAAGGGGGTCACACACCAGAAGCACCACTCGGCGACGTGCATTTCAGAATTCTAAACATAGGTTTCTGTCATTGAACACACATCGGCGCCGCTAGTCGGCGGCTGTCCGCAGCGCCCAGTCACGACTCAGAACACTGCTCATATTTCTGCCGCGCCACAGAGCGCCATTTGAATAGTTTCATTTTAAATAGCATGCGAATATGCACGTCTGATGTGCGATACTTTCACCTGTCATGTGCGCGTTGTGTCGCAGCGCTGAGCGGCGCATCCGGTGCGTGACGCCCTTAAGAATGCAGCTGTTGCTCAGCTCTCACATGAACCGGTCCAGACGGTACAATAATATGAATAATAGTAGCAAACAGTATTTATATGACCGAAGTACTTTAAGTCTGAATTACAGTATCACTTGAATGCAGTACACACCATCTGACAGCAAACCACGCATCCAAACAAAAAGTAAACTAGGTAACATTAAGCTTTGGCAGACTATTTTGGAGAGTTCATTCACATTTGCAGATGATCTAGTTCAGGGGTGGGCAAACTCGGTCCTGGAGGGCCGGTGTACTGCACAGTTTTGCTCCAACACTAATCAAACACAACTGAACATGCTAATCAGTGTCTTCAAGATCACTAGAAATCGATAAGCAGCTTTGTTTGATTAGAGTTGGAGCTAAACTGTGCAGGACATCGGCCCTCCAGGACCGAGTTTGCCCACCCCTGATCTAGTATAATAGACAATCTAGTGTGTCTTAGCAAATTGCTTGGTGGAAAGCACTGACCCCTGCACAGTAAAACTTTGTTATTGTTTTCAAACATTTTACATTACTGTTAACAGTGGCAGCTACTTACATTACTTTTTGTTGTTTCCTCATAAAATGAAAGGTTTTTGTTTTTACCCATTACAAAATACATTACTGAATGCTAACTTGATGTTACTTGCAACTGTCCTGTTATGATCAAGCCTCTGAAATCTGAACATATCTTAATTTCTATTACAAATTAGGTAATATTTTGATGCCCTGGCAGTGGCAAATATCTTTGCTGTAAATTCATTTTGATTGCACCATTTAGGTTGAGATTTAAAACAAAAAAGGTTTTTTTTTTTGTTTTTTCCATACACTTACTCAGTAGTTAATAAAAGTGCTTATTGTACTTTTAAAACCATTGTTTTTGGTGTATAAATGCAATTAATCACGATTTTTAAAAATGTAATCATTGCCCAGCACTATTTTACATAAAGTGGTCCCACGCCAAAGTGTGGTTCACCTTTCATGGTCTCGCAGTTTGGCAGATTTTTTAATTGCAATTTGACATGCCTTTTTTTTTTTTCCAAAGTATTGTGTTCTGCGTCCTGATTGGCTGTAGACCATTGTAAACCAATGCCCTCTGTGCCATGTATCCTGTACAGTACAGAATGCGTTCAGTTTGCCAAATTGACAAATCTTTGACCGCTAGCAGTGTGAATCTGAAGTGCTGGACTGTATGTTTGCAAGTTTTCTCCCCAACAAACCTTATAATGTCAGCGAAACATTCTGCACCATCAAAGGCACCAACGGTAGAACCCAAAAGGCAGAGGAAGATGCTAACCATTGTACAAAAAGTTGGATTTCCGGACATGCTAAGGGACGGTAGAAGTTCCGCGAGTGTTTAAACAAGAGAGAAAGTGTTAAAATGATAATGCCTGTCTGAGAAAATGGTGTAGTGAGGGAGTTTACAGCCTTAAAACATCTATAATAATTGTAAAAATTAAGCAGATTACTTTGCAGATTTCACCTATTGTGGGCTATTTTTAGAATGCAACTCCCGTGTTAAGCAACTACCGTATTAATGAGGAACCACAGTAATGACATTTCTAAAGATTTTTATAAATATGATCAAGAAACAATAGAGATGTTTTGAATAGGGCAAATGCTGATTAAGTCAGTAATCTCAAAAATCAATCCTCTGCACAGAAGTCTCCTTGCCATTTGTCCAGATGGCTACTCAGCATGCACACTAAAAGAGCATGCATCTACCCTGCCCTCTGTAGTGTCAAAAATGGAGAGACATTAAACGTCTCTTAGATTGCAAAAAACACAATCCAAAATACAATTGCAAGAAATACACAGTAATAAAATAGAAGTCACTAAATGGACCATCTCGGTCTGTTTACAGTTAAGACTGTGAAACTGAACAAAACCATGCCACAAAGGCCAAGACTTAATGGTGACTCTGTGACCTACAGAACAGTTAAAGTCTGCCAAGAACACCCTGCAGCACTGTAATCCCTGACCAGAACACGAGCCAGGAGACTGGGAAAGCTAATTATAAGCCTGCTAATCAACCTAGTACAAACAAACTAACTAAACATAAATAAAACAATTTTCACTGATACAGAAATGTACAAACATAAACACCTTGTTAATAGCATTTCTGGCATGTATCTAACAGCTAAATATAAAAAGCTTTAAACAAAAGCATCCGCTAAATGACTAAAATGTAAAAGTAATTTTAATCAATGTTCCTTGTGCTGACTTCACACCTAAATGTAAAGCAAACATGGATGTCACATCACTTACTCCAAATTACTCACAGGATGTTGTTCACCCCTCATGCCAATTTTCTGCTCAAGTAAAAAAATTTGAAGGAAGATTGAGGCGAATACTGTGCATTTGCAGCAAACGCATCAAGCATTTTGCATCATTCACACGATCCGACACAAGTTACAAGCATGAGCACATTTGTGAAATACATGCTGCATAACCAAGCCTCAATTTCCACTTCTGCAGACATTACAACATAACTGTAGCTTTCGTATGCTATTTTATTTATTAATTTATTTCATGTTGCGGGTTGATGTGAATTCCTGATCATGTGTTCACGATTGCAAACTTTTGAGTTCAGCAAATGATGCGCGTTTGCATGATTCTGTGCACAACATTAATATTCGACAGCTTCTGTCCTAAGTTAACAACTTTATTAACTTAACTGAACAAGTTAGCTCTTTTTTACTTCAGTATCAGGGCTCGAAATTGCGACCGTTTTGGTCCGAAATTG
The DNA here is from genome assembly GCA_903798195.1 of Danio kyathit. Taxonomy (NCBI): domain Eukaryota; kingdom Metazoa; phylum Chordata; class Actinopteri; order Cypriniformes; family Danionidae; genus Danio; species Danio kyathit. The sequence continues at coordinate 41,634,816 of LR812527.1, read as the reverse complement.
CACAAGCGTCCGAAATTTTATCTATGTGACCTCTCAATATATTTGGGAGCATTTGTGCGAGTGCATACGATTGATGTCGTGCTACCAGTTCACAGCAAAATGTTCACCACATGCGCAGAATTAGGAGGCATTCACGCATTAAACATCTTTGCACCTAAAAACACCAAACGCAGCGCTCAGGAATGGTTTAAAATAGTTGACATGTCAACTTGCTGCAGTAAACAAAGCCCGCAATGCTTGCCCCGCCTTCAAGCTCTTCTTATTGGCCCACTGCGCTAAAACAGAACACGAATGGATTGGGTAATATCAGCTGTCAATCACTCAGTTCCAATGACAGGGAGCTACAGTCGCGAAAATGTAAAGGTTTGGATCCGAGAGAATGAAAACAAAACTGACAGATTTAGTTTTAGAAACCACCTAGTTACAAATAATGGCACATTTGATGAGTGATCATGTAATAAATGTCAATCCAGCATTTACACTTTTCGAAGAGTGGATAAAACACTTCCAGTGGTTAAAGTCCGCTATGAAAATGAATAAAGCATTCACTGTAAAGCCGGTAGGACGGAGTTTTCAGGTAACAATGTTTGCCACTGAATCTACACATTAAGCACGAGATGTTCTAATGTTATTTAATCATTCATTTAATCATCACAATGCTGTCAGTCGTGCGACTGACACCACGTTTACCATCGCTAAAGAGCATGCATTCACTGAGATTAAACTAATATTGCAGCACATGAAAAGACCGCTATTGCTATTAAGATGACGTATGAAAATAATAAGTTCTGTTAATCTGTTAATATAAAACGTGTAGTAACTGTGCTCATAATTTTTAGTGGGTGCGACTAAATTGTCTGGTGCGCCTAAATTTTTAAAGTTAGAAGCACCGGTGCTACCAAAAAAAAGATTATTGTCGAGCCCTGATTATGAATAATGCATCAGAGCGCGCAGAAGACATACAAACCCTGTCATGTCTGAGAACACAATCATAATGTGTGTGTATTTATGTAGCGCATTTATCTCTCCACACCACCACCAGTGTGCAGCATCCACTTGGATGATGCGACGGCAGCCACAGGACCACACACTAGCTATAGGTGTAGTGGAGAGACAGCCAATTCAGTGGACATGATGGGTAAGAGCCGATGGAGAAAATTTGGCCAGGACGCCAGGATTACACCCCTACTATTTATGAGGAGTGCCATGGGATTTTTTTAATGACCACAGAGAGTCAGGACCTCAGTTTAACATCCCATCTGAAAGACGCCACCCACTGACAGCGTAGTGTCCCCCTCACTTTTCCTAGGGCATTAGGACTCACACAGACTGTTGAGCGCCCCCTGCTGGCCTCACTAACACCACTTCCAACAGCAACCTATTTTTCCAATGTGGTCTCCCATCCAGGTACTGACCAGGCTCAGCCCTGCTTAGCTTCAATGAGCAACCAGTCTTGAGCTACAGGGTGATATGGCTGTGGCTACCATGAGACCATTCAACAAATTCTACAATCTACAAATTCACTTTAATTATTGACTTTTACTCTCATTTCATAAACAAAGTTTACATGAATAGCTTTTTTCTAATGCTATGGCTGAAAACAGGTGGATGGAGGCAATTTCTATTGCAGTATTTCTATTAAGTATTAATCATTAATATAAAAATTAATAAGTGTTGAAATAAAATAAATTTAATTACTTGAGTCGATAATTTATTCGATAGATTAATCGGAATATAAATTGTCATTAGTGGCAACCCTAAAGTGAAGAACAATTTGTTGCTTACGTTGATGTAAGTACCTAGTTTTTCCACTAGTTGGCACTAGTGTGTATAATTGTGTGAATACTTCGTAATTTTTGTTCAAACATTAAATTCTGGCCCCAGGACCACACAGGGAAGTAACAGGGGAAAAAACACAATAATGGAACATCTAGAAGGAAGCGTTAAAGGAAAGGAAACGTTAAAGAATTTATATATAAAGCCTAACCCCTGAACAAGTGTTATTTAAAATGGCAATAAAAACAGCTGAGCACTGCAGTGCCATGGTTAATTTCCCAGGGAATGCATAAATTATGTTAAATGCATAAATATAAAAAAAAATGAAACGGAGCCTTTAGCAGACATACCTTGAGGCTTGACTCGTAGTCTGTGTTGACTTTAAACATCAGACCAAGTCGCAGATGGATCTCCTTGGCTCTTGAGAAGCAGGGGTCAATGTAAAGCACCTCCTGAAATGCTTTGATCGCCCTGCAAAATACAAAAAAAGAAAAACATTAAGAAAGGGGCATCCACAAACTCTTTATGTATACATTTATTAACTGGTCATTAATTTTTGTTTGTAAAACAATTTTGGACAAAGCAATAAATAGCAAAGCTGCATGGTGCACATACTTGGACAAAGATAGGTAATAAAAAAGACAACAGCAGAAGCATAATTGGCAATGAAATGCTAGTCGAAACACTTGTACTGTGAAGCTAACTCCAATTTAAACTATGCAATATACACACACACACACACACTGGACTATTACACATGATATCCGCCTGTGACAGAGACTGCAACACGTGGTGAGCTCCCAGCAGTGGGTTTTGCTTGCTTATACAGTGTCCGCTCAGGCAAACAGAGGGTGTTTTTACTGAGCCACGGCCCACTGAACTCAACGGCCCCATTCCCCCCTCCTCTCCCCTACAAAGTGCTTTTTTTCTGCTCTCTGCAGAGCACTGCAGTGTCTGAGAGCTCTGTTCATGACAGAATGCATAGCTTTATCATTGCCTGTGAAATGCATTACTCTCACGGGTTTCTACAGATATGAGATCATACGAGGCAATCAAAAAGATCAATAAATAAGCATGTTTTCAGCAGATTAATTAGCAAGACTGGCATCATAAAGCAAGCCAATCTGATTAGTTCAAAGGGCCCTTTGCGCCCACTGTTTATCAATACAGAACTGACTCTGGCTGTTGTTTCAAAAGCTTTTTTCATGCTAGAGAAAACGATCCTATCGCAATACTTTGGTTGGCACAAGAATAAAAAGACAAAAGTTTGCGATTTGAAAAGTTTCAGACCATTTTTAAGAGAATCATTTGAACTGTAAACTTCTAAAGTAAAATCAAGTGCAACTGCTCTATGACTGAAAAAAAACACCTGTTTAGTTGCGCCTTTAGCAATTGAGCATGTCGTTACGACCAACAGATCGCACTCAGTCTCTTTTTTATTCTTTTTAAACCTGTTTTAATACAGTTTAATCTGTTCTAGCCATTTTAATTTTTTGTTGTTTTATTTCTTATACCTATTATATTTTATGATTCTTTGAATCTTAATCTGTCCTAGAGAGCGTCTGTGCTAATGTGTATGAGAAAGAGAAAAGAGAAATTGCAAGCAGGTCATCTCAGTTTCCTGCTCGGGAATGGAAGCCAGTGAAAGATTACCTCATCACTTACTAGCATGCAAGAACTGACTGGGTCATGTGCTCTAGAGTCATCTCACTCAAGTTAAAAATCCAAGCTACGGACAATAGGATTATTTGACAAACAAAACAAAAGACATAAAGAGACACTAATACTTCCATTGAGGAATTTCTAAAGTACAATAAAATGTTACATTACATGCATTAGAACTGATAACCAACTTTAGCCTAGCATGTGCAAAGCTTTATTTTGCACACATATAATTGAGGGAACTACCCATACAGACATTTTTACAATGCATAAACAACATCAGTAAAGAATAACCATCATGTTCCTCCACCTAACAAAGTAGTACCTAATCAAAAGGATGTTTGACAACGCTGAATTTCACATCATTAAAATCTCATTAACTGAATAACAAACACACAAGCTTTAACAAAATGCAAGCTTGACATTTCTGCTTTAAAGCTATACTGCGTTTCTGCCTTCAAAACCCAATTATTTACAACTGCAGCATTTCAACACAAACCACTTAAAGAGATGCTTTCCTTCTTTCAACTCCTATATTGTTAAGAAAAAGCCAGTTTTCCTGCTGCTTAAGCAAGCTGAACAGATCTACAGAGCATGTCTGAGGCATACCCTTACAAAACCAACATGGTATGCCTACCTTCTCTGTCCAGATTGGGCATCTGAGGGGGTGAGCTGCACTGCCCTAAGACAAGGAAAGAGGGACCTCCGGTAGTAAATATCACCACATACCATCTGTACATATATTTGCCAAATTTTTATCGATATTCTACATGTCAAACACTGTACATTAATATATTATTAAAATACTATTGGGAAGAAAAAAACTGATTCATGAATGAAGAAGTGTGATGCTTTTCCCATATTCTCTTAAGACTGGATCTCTATGCAGTAGTGGTACAAGTTTACCAGCTAAACACAATATTGCCTATAACTCAGAACACATTGTAATACGTGACAGTCAAGTAAACTACATCCTGCAGCTTGCACACAAATCATACAAGCTAAACATGATTCAATGGCTCAATAGACTTATGACTAGTAGGTAGGCCCACACAGAATCTGCCTGCACGCAAAACCGCAGATTTCTTTTAGCCAATCACTTTATCTGTTAAAGATTATATACGATTTATTTACAATATAGTTTGTAAAGTAATATTTTCTGTCTTTTAGTAGAAAATGTATGAGACTTGCTTTCATTACCAAACATGTGGATCTAATTGGATTTGAATTGTAAACCTGAAAAGTTAAAGTTATTGTTTTAAGTCACTGTATTTCAAAATCATTCTGCATAAATCTGCAGAATTCTCTTTGTTTGTTACAAAAATCTGCACACAGATTAGGTCTGGCCCTGCTAATAAGTGTGTTAAGGTTGTCGTTTTTTTTTGTAAAAAAAAATTGGAAATACCTTTGATGCAATAAGATTGGAAACAACAAAATCAATATGCAAAATTTTTCTGTGCGCGTTCCTCTTAGTAATAATGTCAGCAATATTTGTTCTGCAACGTAGAATAAATACTTAGCAGTGTGGTTAGGATGGTAGTATGGAAATGTCATACCACAATAAACTATTTAAACATGAGATCTGGATGTTCTGCTTTGTCTGTGAGTGAATGGCACATTTTAGTTTACTACAACCATACTACTAAAATAGGCAATGCTTAGAATACTATGATGCTGTGTCAGCCTTGCCACTTTACTATTAAAAAAAACAAACATTTATTAACTTTATTTTCAGAGCCGATCTGCGAGTCACTGTCAGCATGTTACCATGTTATGCCATCAATTCATGTGCACAAAGTCTCTCACAGCTTCTTGGCAATTCCTCCAATAACAAACAAAAAAAAATCTTGTTTAAATTCTGTATTTATGAAAATGGATGCACTGATGCCATAAAAAAACAACAACAAAAAAACATAGGATACCAAAAATTCTGAGTATCTGCCAAAACAGATACCGATCTGACATCACTTTCTAAACTTCTGATCCTTGAGTTGTAGAAACCCAAATAATATCTCTTCTGTTGTACAGAACACAAACCACTTCACTATAAAAATAAAACAATTAATATTAATAGACTTCAGTATTAGTCAAATAAAAGATTTGCTTCATCAATAAGATCAAATGTTTACTGGATGCTCTTGCATAACATAAAACTCTGCCTTAATAAAAAAAACTTTCACTTTTAATTATAGGCAAAGGCATCCCTGTAATAACTTAAAACTGTCCAATGATAAGCAGAGCAAACCATCAAAAGCAGGAGGAAAGATCAACAAAAGTATGCAAACTAAACATATCTAAATACATATATTTTACATTTAGCCTATTTGAGCATTGACTGCATGTTATAATCTTTCAAATTATTACAAACATGCATATATAATGTGAAATTAACATAAGAAAGGTTTCCTTTCTAATAAGAAAACAACAAACGTTAGATAGGCCTTCAAGATATACATTTAAATAATCTTTCACTGTGCAAAAGTATCCTGTCTGTCACGTTGTTCAATATGGACAAACAACATAATTTGTTTGGTTTCCCTCTATATTAATTTGTTGCATTGAAGCACACAAACACACTACACACTATTGATAAAAAAAAGCTGCAATAGCATACCAAAAAGCTAGAACAGTGTTGTAGCCTACATAAGTAATTCACACACCTGCGATTTACCTCTGTCACTTTTTTAAATCATCAGCTAGTGCCTTGAGTTTTCTACATTTTACCTTTCAATAAAAAAAGGAAAGGAAAGAGAAGGCCATAAACCACTAGTTAAACAAGTAATCCAAAAAAGTCCACAAGCGTTTCTTTTCCCAAGAAACAACTGTTTTATTATTACAATAAATGCTTATTAACCGCAGCATCTTCAAAAAGTTTTGGTAACATGGCAGCCATGTATGCACAGATGTCAACAAATGTCGTCTTGTACTTTTGCTGCTGTAGCAAACATTTCCAACTTGCATTTTGTACTTGCAGAACAACACAACCAACATATAACTAGGGCTGGGTAATAATTCAATATCAATATATATCCCGGTAGATTTTTTTTCAATAACTGTGATATGAGTTTTAAACCCATTTCCGGTATTTCGATATAAATTTGCATATATATATATATATATATATATATATATATATATATATATATATATATATATATATATATATATATATATATATATATATATATATATTATTATTATTATATGTATAATAACTTATTAATTATCATTTGTTGCTGAATGACGTTCAGTGCTTAGCCGTCAGAAAGAGCGTGATGTCACTTGCGTGATGACGAACATCACAGACACGCGCTGCCAGCACTCAGCAGTTGGTTAAGCTCCGTGTCCATCGCAGAAAGTTATAGCTACAAAAGGAGTGCCCTGAATACAGATACAAATGAACTAGCGCCCACAAGCAAGAATGCAGATGAAATAGTTGATAAGAGAGGAAAGACTGGTGCGGAAGTGGTTCGGCTTTTTAAGTTCTGATAAACGTATAGTTTCAGTGCTCTGCAAAATGTGCGGGAGAGTGTTGCTGACTAGCAGTGGGAACACATCAAATCTGTTTCACCCGATAAAACATGAGTGAGAAGATGAGGCATCATAAAAGTTTAAGCCAACCTCCCCAACACTGAAACCAGCGGTGTCAGAAGAGAAGGCAATGAAGCAAACACAGACGTTATGAGGCGCCGTGTAGGATTGAAATCAAACTTCGCTTATCAACACATACATAAAACACGTGACGTCCATATACACCTATACTATTGAATGTTCAAAACATGTATGAAACTTGCGCATATACATATAAACTTGATGCATGCATACACCCACATACACACGCACGTACATATAAACTCGATCCTTGCATAAACACCCAAATTAACACTCACATTATACACATACACTCCCTGCATGCTGGCATATAGCACTCGCGCAAATGTACAAAATAAAATTCACAAACATATTTATCAGGTTATTGCAAAGCTGATGAAATAGAAAGAATGTGACTTAGAGGTATTAAATCTGTTAAATAATGAAAATATGTTCTATAAAATAATATAAAATATTAGTCGATATAAATAGACTGTATAAAATATATAAGAAATATTTTATGTTAAACCTTTAATTAGGTAATTATACACAAATATAAATAGACAGATAGAACCCTCAGCTTATATATCTATATATCTATATATATATAATCTGAGAGTCTGAGAGCTTTATTTATTTGATGGTTTATTTCACATTTCTTGCTTGTAAAGGCTAAATACAAATAAAAAGTGAACATTAATTTTTTTGTACTGTTTTTTTTAAAGTTTTTTTAAAGTTTTTGTACTGTTTTTAAGTTTTAAGAGCCTGGATGTTATTATAGACTTTGCAAATTCAGTTTGCAGACATTTGTGGGTACAGACATTCATTGTGTGCGTTCTTGCCAGTTTTTTCTTAGATTTTTAATATTATCGATATCGGAATTATATCGTATCGACCGAAATTAAGAAATATATCATGATATAAATTTTTGCCATATCGTCCAGCCCTACATATAACCAACACAGGGCTATGAACGAAACATCTTCACTGAATTGTTGTCTCAGACATAACAGACTCTATAAGAAACTAAACTTATCACCTTATGGTTAAAAGCTGCTCTAAAACCACTGAAACATAGCCCAGACACAAACCTGTATGTGTGGTAGTTGTTAACAACAACAACAAAAAAATAAGAAATTCGAAGAATGGAGAACCAATTTACTTTGAAGTGCATGCAGACCAAATACACAGCATAACTGCAAACATTTTGTGGTTTGATCCCAACTCACAGTTTAAAATAAAATTGATTGATGTAGCACTAATTTAAAACCCCAAAAAGTATACAGTTAGTAATGACAGCTCTGTAGGCAGTAATAAATCTCCACCATTCGTAGTTCAGACAATCTGCGCAATAAACTGCAGAACATCTATACGCGAGATAATGAATTTAAAGATAATCATTCTGTGATAATGATCTGTGTAGTAAATGCTGCTCCATCTGAAACCACGTAAAAATACCACACTTAAAAACATGTTTTTACTCACTTCAGTCGAGCATGTGAAATAAATTCTTCTGTGAGATAACTCCACAGTCGTCTGATTATTAGTTTAAATTAGTATTCAAATTGAATAATTGATGGTGATTGGTGAATGGTGATTACCTGGTTTACTTCTAATGAATTTGGTGTTTCTGATTGAGATTTACTACTGATCACAAAACTGAGCTTCCCTGGGAAGATTAGTGTTCGCTAAACTGTGATTTCGATAAAATTTCGATTTATCAAGCGGCCCTAAACATGTTATCAAAAAACCTGATTATTCATCAGAATATGAACAGAAAAATCTTTTCAAGTCTTTAACAACACAAAAAGTCAAAAGCTTGAATAAAAATTCTAATCAGTTTTGTTAGCTGAAAAAAAGCATCAACATCACGCTTTAGGTCAGGGAAAATAGGCTATTAGGGATGATATTTTAACTATGTTATACCACAGATGAAAAAAGAAAAAGGAAACCAGATGGAATACATGCAAAAACAAAATGCATCATAGAGCACTTATAAATTGTGTACTTACCATCGAAAAGCATTGTAATGGAAGTAAACCAAACCAAGGCCATATAAAAAGGCAGCATTCTGGAGAAAAAAAGAGAGCTCAGAGTTAGGAAAACAAACTATTCATTATATTTAATCTGAGAAATGTACTATCTGATCACGTATGACGCCTGATTTGTGAGTTAAAATGATTTACCCTCACAGCAGGTCTGACACATCTGCACTCAGCAGGGGATAGAAATGACTGTGGCTAATGACCGTGTTAACCTAAATAGGTGGCAAAGACTTGGTCTCCCGCAACCACAAAAGGTCATATTTACATAACGGAATGTGCAAGACAACATGGATCAATGAAACATTATCATGTCTTAACCTTATCAGCACTCGCAAAAGCAAAGTGTGAGTCAAACCGAAAGCCACTGCGGCTTGTCTTCCCCACAAATGCACTTTCACTACATTACAAATCTAGATTTAAAGGTAATGAAGCACATGATTCAAGTAAACCAGGACCGGGACGGTTGATGGTCCAAAAAAACAAAACTGAATCCTTTTTTTTTTTTAAGGTAAAGTTGAGTTTTGTGCAGCATGTACATGCAGTTCAATCTTTGCGAAATTTCTACTTTAAAGCAGTGGCAGAATAACATACACATTCATACACACACATACTTAGTTTTAACGGTTCATAAGGTTCCAAATTAAAAGCAGAATTGTATTGTGTAATGTATGCAACTATTCTACAAGCAAATCTTATTCAAAATAATAATTATATTATTAGTTGCTCAGGGGCATAATTTCCAATGGGGACAGGGAGCATGGCCCACCCACGTTTGTAAAATCCCATTTGTGCTTCCCCCCCTACTTTAACAAATTGGTTATAACTTTTTCAAAACCGCACACTATCATCACCATTGAAGAGTGGATCTGAGCAGGACATAGAGTCTAAATGTGTTGATGTGTGCATCCGTGACCAGAAATGATGCGTGTACACTAAAAATAGCTCATTTGAAAGTCCTAATGAGCATGTATTACAGTTCTGGGACAGTCAGTGATGAAATGTAAGAAGCAGCAACAGATCACTTAAATGTCATCTTGGACGGAAAAAAAAAAAACGAAAGGAGACAAGAGGTGGTTGATTCAGAACATTTGCGCAGGTCAGGATAATCATATTTTTGGTCATATTGTCTGAATATCTATGCAAACAAATTAAGTATTTTCTGAGCATTTAAAGAAAATTGGGAGGGTACAAATAATGAACCTTTACAAATAAACATTTGTATTATCATCTGCTTGTACACTTGTGTATAGTCAGGTTTTCACCATTTTAACAAAGCCCTTCAACTATACTGCAGGCACAAAGGAGGAGGGGGCACATTTTGAATCCTATTTTCTGCATTTGCACAAATGTAGGGACTAGGTGATACAAAATCTAGGTATAAGAAAAATGTCATTTTGTTTAATAGGGGCCAATCGTTAACTGCGAGAATCATTTTATAAAGTCAAAAATGTTCACCATTCATTATCATTCATTCAATTTCCTTCAACTTAGTCCCTTATTTATCAGGGGTCACCACAGTGAATTGAACCGCCAACTATTTCAGCATATGTTTTACGCAGAAGATGCCCCTTCCAGCTGCAACCAAGTACTGGGAAACACACACACATTCTCACACAACACACACAAAATGGCCAATTTCACAGGACTGTGACTGTGGGAGAATTCAGAATAGCACAAGAAACTGTATAATTTGTAACTTTAGTAAATGTTAATTTTATAGAATTCTTAATACATTGAAGACAATAGTGTTATTTTACATTTTCCTTTTCAATTTATTTGCCTGTATACTATTAGGACTGTAAAGCACTGGTTGTTTCATTAGCATCTTTGCTCTGACTTATTTGTCAATGCTTGAAATTTGGTGGTTTTTTTTTTGCAAATGATTCAATCCCCTCTTGAGAAATCCTCTTCAAATAGAGCTATTACAGAGTATATACAGAAATCAGAGAGTAAAATTCAATACCTTTTAAGACATTAAGACTTTCCATACATTTTAAGTTTCGTATTGAATTTAAAATATTACCCTTTAAAAAGCTTTAAATAATCTAGCTCCTGTTTATCTAACCAACCTCCTGTCTCGCTACAACCCAACCCGCTTTATACGATCTCAAAACTCAGGGCTTCTGGTAGTACCTAGAATATCAAAGTCGAGTAAAGGAGGTCGAGCCTTCTCATTTATGGCCCCTAAACTCTGGAATAGCCTTCCTGATAATGTCTGAGGCTCAGACACACTCTCGCTCTTCAAAACTAGATTAAAGACCTATCTTTTTAGCAAAGCATACACTCAGTGCAGTACATAGCGGTATGACGCATGATGTGCCCCACACATGATTTTGCTTCTTGTTTATATACACTATGAACAGCAGCTACGCTAATTATTCTCCTTATTCTGTATTTCCACCTGGGGGTACTCATCTCGAGGCCCTCAGACTATTTAGTGCCACTGACGCGATTCGAGACCAGCGACGAGATAATCCCAAGGTTTTCTGGACTAGGCCGTATCCTGAGCAGCTGCTGTGGTGGTCATCGTGGAGTGAGAGCATGAGACTGACTCCTGTGATGCTCCAAGGACAGACGAGTCTTCGCTGAGGACCAGCTTCCTGCGCCTAGACTGCAGCTCTGCACAAGAAATGGTCGTGCCCAACTGAGCCAGGTTGAACTGAACTTAATCTTAATCTTAAACTGAACTGAATCTCTGAAAACTGAACTGACACTGTTTCAATTCACTATAATCTTCATTGTGAAGCTGCTTTGACACAATCTACATTGTATAAGCGCTATACAAATAAAGATTAATTGAATTGAACATTTTAAGACCTTATAACCACTTTAGGTTTTAACTGGAAACACTGGCGAGATTTTAACTTGCAGTATATTTACTAAATATTAAATGTAAGAAACTAGGTACTATTGGTAGTATCATGATACTATGGCTCCAAAATACTGGCGGCGCCACTGTAGTTTGAAAACGGTAGTATCGTCGTTAATCTGCAATAGATAATGTTGCATGTGGAAAAGTCACTAAACTGCTTACACGTTTGTGCAAAAATAGACCATTTTATTTTTAATAATTTTGCAACCTTAAAGGGCTCCACAGACGGTGTAGAATTTGCGCCTTTTATGGTAGCCTATTGCACGTTTTCTAACGCTTCAGTTCGAACGCACATCTGAATCGGTTCATTCCTGTTCCTGTTAATTTGATTTAGTAGCTACACCCGCAACAATCTCTTTAAAAGAATGACTCACAAAGTGAAATTTTGAATTACTTTGGGTTGTTACCTGATAAGACTGAAAAACAATAGATGAAAAACCTAAAATAGTAACAGAAAACATTGAAACAATTTTTGACCACTTCATATAGCCTAATTTTGTTGGGAAAATGCTTTTTTGTAACAAATTTCATTTGGTATAATTTGTATCTTTACTTTAATGTATTTTTGTTGGTCAGGTATTTCTAAAATAAACAAAAAGAATGAATACATTTTATGTGAAGTGACGTGCAAATAATACTTTTTGGCCTTGAGGGAATCATAAAATAAATTAAAGTAGGCTTATTATAACAAAATATAGCATCTCTGACAATTTTCTTTAGAATTTGAGTTATGAATTACAGTATCACAATACTACTTGGTATTGTGATACTTCAGCTGGTATAGTATCGTAAGATTAATTAATGGTATCCCGACAACCCTAGAGAGGGGTTTTCAAACTTTTAGGACACACGCCCCCCCAAGTTTGTCCAATTTCACTCGGAGACTTCACTTGGAGACACTGATTAGCATGTTCAGGTGCGTTTTATTAGAGTTGGAGCTAAACTAGTATAATGCATATATTAGTGGCATTATTGAAGTAAACCCCACAATCAAACTATTACCGTCATGTAGGACTTTTTGCCGCATTTTGTAACAAGATCCACACACACGGCTGTCATTAAAGGACCACACACACACGAAATGTGAAAGTTTTTTTTCTTTCCATTCGATGTGCTGTATCAATAAAAACAAACAACACTCTTCTACCAGTACTTCATATTCGCTTCAAATACCCCAGTTTGTCACGAGGGCATGAATGAAATGTTCATAAGTGAAAGTTAAACTGCCGAACTGCAGTTAAAGTCGAGAAATTGAAGATGAAACACCCAAAATTACATGAGACTTGTGAATAGCCTGGTAACGCAACATTCAAAAAGCACTTTACGTAATTATATTATTGTCTTATTCAGATTAAGGCAAATAACTACTGATGTCCATGTAAATGTAGTCAGTAGTCTTCAAAGTAAGTGAAAGATCCAGATGGGCATCCTGCTGATTTGAATAAGAAGGGCACTTTTTTGTCAGACGGCTCCCCGGTTTGACTTTCATTCATTCACCGTCATTTATTTTAATCCAAAACTAAAACATTACTCATATACTGAATAAAAATCTATTAAATCTAGCTAATTCAGCAGGTTGGCGCCTATAGAGCTGCAGAAATAATGATGTTGCCTTGGTTACTGCAGTAAACAAAGCAGCATGATGTCAAATCTAGCAGGATATTATTGATTTCATAAACTACACAGCATCCTGGTATTTGTAAATTTTATTCAGGCAAACTTTAGCATAAAATCATAAATTACAATCAAAAATTATATAACATTTAATACCTTGCAAAATAGCATTTAAGACTTTTAAACACTTTAAGGGCCTTAAATTTCTCTACATTGATTTATCAACTTTTAATACTTTAGGACCCCACAGACACCCTGTATTAAAGCAGTTTGGTTAATTTGCATTTATAATCGCAATACATGTCGCCAAATTTTTCCAATATGCAGCCCTAGTTTTGAGTATCAATAAAATTTTATTACTGTTTAAAAAAAAAAGTGTCCAGTGTTAAACAAATTTTTATTTCAAACTAACATCTAACGCATCAAACTGTGTGTTGAATCAGTAATTTTATGATATCAGTTCCACATACACAGCAGCAAAATTTTAATTCTATAAATAATAATAATAATAATAATAATAATATGTAATTGTACAAAAATGTTTATCATTATGTTAATACACCATTAACTATTGAGCTAACTGTCTGAGATTACCTAACCACTGTAAATGTAAACTTACTTAATAGGCTAACATGAACAGAAGTAGAAGGTGCATCAGTACTACTCCAGGACTGTTCATGAAACGTTTCGAAGCTGAAAACCTAAATGACACATCTCTGTTGTGAAACGGGTGTACTTTGAATTCCATAATTGGTAAAAACGTGCTGTGAAGCACTGCTGAGATGCACAATCTTACTCACACAAGTTTAATCTAATCAATATATGCCTCAAGCTTCCACTGCCAGCACTAAAATGACATTTTGGAAATAGAAACTGTGGCTGGGGATGAGATGCATGAAAATTCAGTCAGGCACACAAGAGTGTTTTATGGACAATTTCTTACAAATATCTGAAATACAGCATCTAAAATAATATTTTGATATGTGGTAACTGTAGTTTATGTGGTATAATTGATTGAGCTCTATGGAATCTGCTTTCAGTCATGGCTATAAATAGGCATAGGACGATAACCGGTTTCAAGGAAAAGTCAAGGTTCTAAAACCATTAAAATGTTTTGTTATGCAGTTCCTAGTATGGTATATGTAATGTTTTTTAAACAGTTTTTAGGGCAACAGTATCTCTATAAGAAAAGGACCTCCACATCAAAAGCTTAGTAGGGATTGAATAATTATAGACTTCAGTTGTACGATTATAGTCTGAGGAATAATTCGGGTTTCACAGTTATCACGATTATTATGCATTCATTAATTTCAAAACACTACTAGTTGAGAAAAATCACATAAAAACTTCTTACATTTTAAAGTGTTATTTATTGCTGCTCAGTATCCTGCACAAAATAATAATAAAAAAACAAACAAGTCCATTTCTCTTTGGACCTTAAAATAAGTGAAAAAGGTTTTTGGCATTTAAACACAAGTAAAAATTTTACACAGAAAATAAACGACAGAAGAATGAATAAATAAATAAAAATAAGAATAAATAAAAATATATATGAAGAGTTCAGATGCAAAAGCCGCTAAACGCCACTTCCGCCAAAAATGAGCTAATGACATTGAGAAAATGCTTTAGGCACAGTACATGTTCAACAAATATTTTTGCTTTAAATCATCTAAATAGCAGCGTCAGTGCATTCAGAAATAATAGTTTGTTTGCAAAAGCCTCTAAACGGCACTTGACTTTGACAGCAAAAGCCGCTATGTCCCTAGAACCAATCAGAAGGTGCGAATCGAATGATGTTTTCAATGTAGCAGCGCACTGATACGTCGGCTTTTATGAGAAGATTGTTTTATTCCACGAATGAAAACACCCCTTAACTCAAACCCATTGTGCATTATAAGAAAAAGAAAACACATTGTAGAGTCTGAAGTGTTTTGCGCAGTGACGCTACTTTGAGTCTGATTTACTATTAAACGGCAACTCCATTTCACGAAAGATGAAGTTAAGATGTCGTTCTTTTATCCCACATGGATGCTATGAGGATAAACAAGAGACGAAAGAGAGACAAAGCCCTAGAGCATGGGTTCTCAACCTTTTGCAAACTGGGCCCCCCCAAAGCTGGTTCATTGCAGTTGGGGCCCCAGTGACCCCAGTGGCTGCGTGCGTGCATGCGTGCGTGTATTTTACAAAAAATAAAGGAAAGCTTTAACTGTAGCCTATATTCAGACTAGTTTATTCATTTTCTATCTATCTATCTATCTATCTATCTATCTATGTGTGTATATATATATATATATATATATATATATATATATATATATATATATATATATATATATATATATATATATATATATATATATATATATATATATATATATATATATTGTTTATATATATAAACTAAATACGACTAAATACGACTTCCCGTTTTATACGTTTGCAACCTCTGC
This sequence comes from Danio kyathit, assembly GCA_903798195.1. Taxonomy (NCBI): domain Eukaryota; kingdom Metazoa; phylum Chordata; class Actinopteri; order Cypriniformes; family Danionidae; genus Danio; species Danio kyathit. The sequence goes on along the minus strand of LR812527.1, from coordinate 41,618,806 downwards.
AACTTCAGTCCGTCACAAAAATTAATTCAGATGGTTTGATTTTCTGCATTTTTAGCATCCGTAGCAAATATTTTGAGGGGTGTTTTTGACAATTGAGAGCCACCAAATGACAAACATGAAAAAACGAAGACGACAGTTTCGGACTCAGTCAGGGTGCAAGGACCTTAATCTTTTGAGGCTTGTGCAGCTTCTCGAGGAGCAATCAAACAAATGAGCAGCGTTTTCTAAAGTCTGAGCGTAACACACACAAATAAACGAAGCTGATATACTGCAGTTAAATTTGAAAACGTGGTGTTTTTATATTTATAACATTTGAATACAGTTCAGCAACATACATCACACGACCTGACGACCAAGAGAGCTGAGAATTGACCATCAATTAATTTACCATCACCTCACAATTGAAAATGCGACACTGATTTCATACAAGGTTCATACAGGCACAGCCTAATGAAAACCAAGGACTTTTAAAGCACTTTTTCCAGCACCTATTTTTATTTTCCAAGACTGACACGCAACGTATTGAACACCTGAAATCCCATAAAACATTCCATAGGCACTATCTATTGATTTATACAAAAAAAAAAACATTAATAAAATATGATAAATTAATAATATATTAATAATTAATAGTATAATAAACCAAGACTGACATGCAATGTATTGAACACCTGAAATGTCTTCTCAGCGATTTATAAAAATACTGCATAGGAACTATCTATCGATTTATACAAATAAAAACCATCATTAAGAATAATAACAATATAATAATTAATTAATCATATATTAATAATATAATAAACCTGCACTAAATATGCTTGTGAATTTTTTTATTTTATTTGTTGATGTTCTCTCACAGATGGAAAGAGAACAGAATATTTGTACTCAAGTTAAAATACAATTACACTGCTAAAATAATACAAATTTTAGTAAATAATACTAATATTGTACAAATTACTCTTTTAAAAAACTACTCTAAGTATTAGTTAGTTACTTTAGAAAAAAAAATCTGATTTTCATTATGGCCCTTTTTAAGTATAAAATTTTTTAAATGGTGTATTTGCTTAAATCACAAAGCTACATATAGGAATTTGCACTAACAAAGTATGGTCGATTTTTCCTTTCATGAAAATTAATCTTTTTCAATAGCACTGGCAAAACTACCACATACTTTTAAGGCCATAGCAGAGCCGGATTAACCAATGGGCCTTATGGGCACGGGCCCACACGGGGTCCCTGCGAGGGGAAAATGAAAGCCAATTTTGGAGCATCTATATAAGTGCAAATAGCGCACCTCGTTGGAATAAGCTATGTACGCGTATTCCGCCCACCGGCGTCTGATTGACAGAGACAACATGACTAAAAAGTGCGTTCAATACGAGCGCGAGTGGCATAGCTCGTAGAGCGCTTGGTAACATCTTTTGACGTGATCCATCGTCAACCCGGTCCGAATCTACTCGTGCTTCTTTTTCTCTCCTCATTACATATCAGATTGGAAATACATTTACTTTTAATAGTAAGGTAACATTTTTTTAAAAATGAAAATGTGATATAAAGTCACAAGTGGCTCGTGGGTATTTAATAATGTTTAGCCTTATTCAAATGTGTATAAACAGAATCTAAACAGTTCTTTTCCACCTGGTGTTATATGTTTGCGACATCTTAATAGAATTACTTTGTATCTACAATCTTAGTTGCCCTCTTCCAAACCCTGTTCGTCATCATCATTTGCCACCGCTAGCCCTACTTCACCAGCTCTGACCTCATGGCTCTGTTTGAAGAACATTTAATAGATGGCACGTCTTAATAAAAGTGCCTCCCTCTCTGTAAAACCATATTGCTTAGACAGCTATACATTTCCTCTTAGAAAATAATCGCTATCACATATAACTATTATCATTACATTTAAATTGACAAAAAAATGACATCATGTATAAAAAGCACGCAGATTTGTGCTTTTTAACCAAACAGAATGCTGTAATTGGTCAAGCGCGGAAACGTCAGTTTAAAATAACCTGCGCTAAATTGAGCTGTGTAGTTGTACTGTAGAGCTGTGTAATTCCCGCGCCGACATTCAGACTGTTATAAACCAGGTTTCAGAAGAGTGACAGGTCAGAGGCGAGTAAACTCGCCGTCGAAAAGAAGAGAGAGAAACGCGTGTGTGTAGATCGTCGAAATGGCAGGAAGTATCTCCGCGGTTTAATTACTCTTGTTAATAACATAGACATCTCTATAGTGAAAACATCCGAAAAGCATTATTCCAATAAAACATTTGTTTTTAAGTTGTTATTTTCTGTCACTGTAACACTGCCTTTGTCCCGCCCTTACGTTTCACACAAAACTAGACATGGTCGACTGTGATTGGTCACTTTCATGTCAGTCAAATCATCGAAATCCTGGTATATTTTATATAATATATAAACAATTTTAAATATATATTATGTATTTTTGATGAAATAGTGACTGTTTTGGTCTATTTTAGCAGCGAAAATAGATCCGATGAATCCGTACAAAGATCACAAATTTGCATTTTTTTTTTCTCCCATCCTGTAGCCTACTCACTTGCTGTCTCAAAGGCCCTTTTGATCAACTATACTATGAATATTCGGTATTTTCCTTTGGTAATTTTTTTTCTTTTTGGAGTAGAAATGCGTATATTAAATACATTGTATGAAGCTGAACGTCAGTTCTTGTTACCCGACTCTGTGTGCTCGTGGTATTCTTTCAATAGGTGCGCCTGAAAAGTGTGAGTCACGCCACTCCCAACATGCGCGCAAGAAAAGAAATAACAAATTTACGCGCACAAAAGATGCGACATGTGAACAGCCCTTAGTTAATAGCCTCAGCCATAGTTAATCCAGTGCAGGTATGGGCCGGTATATGATTCTGACGGTACAATAACCTTGGATAAAAATATCACTGTTTCATGATATTGTGATTACTGCTCTAAAATCTGTTCTTTTTTTTAATGTCTGGGTAAAAAAACTAAAACATTTTCCCCTTTGAACACAATATATTTTATTTTGAGAAACATTTATAATATTTTGCAGCAGTAAACATGTCAGGCTAAATTGTTCAAATGGATCATTGACTTCCGCTGTCTTTATTAGTTTCAAAAAACGATTTCTTTACAATTTAAGACGCCATCATTGGAGATCTTTTCTGCTGGAGATACTGTTTACTAAAAAAACAAACGAAAAAAAAAACCTTACATATACTGTAGGAACGGCATAACGGAAAATGTTGACGGTTTTAAAACCTTGACTTTTCCAAACCACGGTATACATTGAAGACGGTTATCTTCCCAACCTAATCCAGTGTGCATGCATATTAGCCTCGGTGTACAAGCTTGGAACTTTAAACTAGCGCACAGTTGGCATAACTTTGTTTAGTTGCAGCAGTTTTGTTCCATGCAGAAACACGGTGTTGAGAAGCCTTTACGATTAACCGTGACGAATTAAATCGTGTTAATAGTAAAATCTGTTAATCGTTGCATCCCTACTGGTCAGCCCATGATTCATTCACGAATCCAGCAAACATTTGAACAACAAACCACTTATACAACATCATAGAAGGACGCTCTGGACCTGAACAGTGCAGTGGCTTAATTTAGATCCAGAGAAAAGAAAAATATCGAAAGGTGTCTTTTTCAAGTTGTAAAAAAAAAAAAAATCTATTTTTGAAACTAATGAAGATAGCAGTGATTTACTTTAAATTATTATTAACTAATTTTAACTAAATACATTTAACTTGTTTACTACTTCAAAATATTTTACTTTTTTTTTTTTTTTATAAAATATATTGTGTTGAATGGAAATGGGAAAAGATATTTTTAAAAAGTACATATTTTAGAGTGGGGAAAAAATAAAAATTTTATCCCAGCAGAATCTTATACCGGTCCATGCCTAGCCATAATTCTATATTGGGCATGCATTATTTTTTTCAGTAATTCAATGGATCGACATGTCAACTGTTGAAGCTCAACTTCTAATGCCAATACGGCCTGACTATGAAAGTACAAGCCAAGTTATGCATTTTAGATGAACACAGAACTAGCTACTGCCCTGCTCTGTTCGAATGCAATCAGGCAGCCAACAATGATCTTGGGTTTCAATGACCAGCCTGACAGCAGATGCTCCGTGTTCTGCCTTGAAAGACCTCAGGCAGTAGTGTAATGTCGGGACAGGAGTAGAAAAACAGTGCCAGAGACGCACTGACTGCAAGGTGCATCACTCAGGCAGGCTGACAGCACTGCACATGAGCTGCTCCTCACACCTGCACAAATCATACACAGATGTCTGACTGCTGGGAGAGCACCCTTAACCCCTTGAGCACAGGCACAAATTTAGAACATGTCCTGAAAGATTTAATTTGACTCTTTAACAGAGAAAGGCAAACCACTGGGTTTGGAGAAAGTACGAAATCTTCAACTTCCACAGCTGCGGCCTGCAATGTTTCCATTGGCAAATTTTCCATTCGGCCTTCCAAACTAAATAATGCCCATGCAGAAAGTAATTTATAGCACAAACTGTAAGAAACTACCTAATAACTCGTAAAAAGACATTCAGTCCATCTGTGCTGGAAATCAGCTTCTTTTAGCCGTATGCTGAAGCTTAGCGCCTGATATGTGAGAGATGACACTTCTACAGTCAACAGCCGCATCTGAAGTCAAAAGCACTCCATCATAGTGAAAGTTTGCTCTGCCATGGAAATTTCACAGCCAAGAACGGCACTCTTGCTCAAGGAAAAAACTGTGTTTGGAAGCCTGTGCTGTCAGGGGCCATTACTGACAGAGATGCTGGAGCTCATTCCACATTCAAACCATTCTTGCACATAGCTATACCTAGCAACACACATCAACCTGAAATGCTTTACCTAAAAACAGACATCTGGAATTAACATCTTCTAAGGTGCTGATACACTTCAAGTTCAGTAATGCCGAGTTCAGTCAAGTCACGGATGTTTTCACACTGCATGACTATCTGGTTTAGCGTTCTGTCGGTGCTGCGTTTACGCTGTAGGATGGATAGGCGACAGGAGAGTTCACACTGCATGACTTTAAAATAGGAAGTATCACAGACAACTTTGTCCAAACTACATCTCACGACCAAACAAACGCGAGAAGTGACATGGAAACAACGTGAGGTCACGTAATATATCTTTCGTTATTAACTACATAATGGAAAAAGAAGGCTTTAGAAACTTGTGTTGCTCACCTGGCTTATGAAAAGATTTGCCAATCTCAACTTTTTTTACTTTTCAACTTGGTTGTGATATTGCTCAGATGACATGTCAAACAGACACAGTGCTCCTGCCAAATTTACACTGGTTTTTCCTCCATTTCTTGGGTCCAAACAAACTGAAAATGAGCACTTTTAACTTCTCCCTCAGCCTCCCGCTGGCCTGCAGGTACCCGTACTCGTGAATGCTGCTCTCTCATTGGCTGTAGGTGATCGCTGATGTTATTTTCAACTAGAACACATTTCACACGGAGTGATTTAAATCGTCGACAGCTCCAGATATTTAGCAAAAATATCTCCAATATTTGCCAAATATCTCACGGGCATCAGCGACTCATCTGTGATTCTCTCATATCGCGTCCTTGATAGCTCATCCTGTGTGATTGTCACTCACGTGAACGAGCACCGATTTGCCTGTGATTTCAGGCATTTGCCGGGGATTTCTCAAAACTTGCCAGCGAGTCAAAATCAGGGCTAAAATCATGCAGTCTGAATTCGGCATATTGAAGTGTGTACTGCGCGCTAGCGGTTTTTTAAAATGTTGGTGCATCAATCTTGTTAATAATTACTGATGGGAAGTTTGAATTATTTTGCTGACTTGGACCTTTGAGTCTTGTTCATCGAGATGAACAAATCTTTTTTTGAGACAATTTGTCCAATTTGCCAAAATAACATTAAAATGTTACGAGATGCTTCCAAACACATCCACAACTAGCCCCGACATTGATCAGACTACAAACAAGTCATAACTAGAATGCTACTATACAATCCAATGCTACTATACTAAGAAAGAGAAAATAATCCTTCATTATTTACCTGGTGTGTCATCTATGATTAGCTCTGCTCACCTCTTCTTGCATGCCTTCAAATTTGACTTGTTCATTCACCTGACACTAACAGCCCCAAATAAGCTTAACCAATGCATACAATCTGAGCCAGACACACCCATGATTAGTTCACCTTTTGAGTCTTTGAGTTAGAGTCATTCATTAATCACGTGACAGCATGTAAAGAAACGACTCAAAACCGAAGACTCAAGAAATAAACGGATCAAATCTTTTTCCGGCTCTATGTAATGAAAGAACGATTCAAACCAAGGACTTGAGAGGTTAATAGATCGAATATTTTTCCGGCTCTAAATGCATATGTTTGGCTTCGGTCTTTCACGTGATGAACAAACAACTCAAACCCAACAGAGGACTTGAAAAATTAACTAATCTTCTCCTCCACCTGTCAAAGATCGTCTGAGGCTGTAATTCTGTAACATATTGACGCTGAACTTTAGGCGTGTCACTAGCACCTCACAATAACCACAACACATAAATTTGATAATGATGCATTATTAACCATTAACTAAGCATCAATAATGAATATTCCAAACTGACTAATAAATGTTGATTGTATAGGTTTATTGTGGCCATATTTGGGCAAACTTCCTGTCAGCCATATTGATTTTTCAAAAACCTTCTTTTGCGAACTACTCCTTGACCGTTAATTCAATGGTCACCAAATTTGACTCCGATCATCTTCAGACCAAATTTATAGAAATCATATCAATCAGCATAACGATTGTTGTTTATGGCATTGACAAATGTGCTGGTATAACACCAAATTGCATCAGAGGCTGTCTCTCTGCAATGATTCAATATATTGGCACCAAACTTTAGGTGCATCATTGTCACCCAACACTGACCACCTAACACTGACCACAACAGATCACATTTGTAACTCTGCCACCTATTGGTCAAAAATAAACCAATACATCATCCATATGCTAATTGCTTTTATGATTTTCTGATATTTTAAGTGAAACATACTTCAAATGAATTTAAAATCTCATTGTTTCACTTAGTCTCATGCTGCTTACTAACTTTGTTGCTTTCGGCCTCTGGACTGCTTGGCCCCTTAATGGCTGCTTGCAGCTATATTTGTTACTATTATTGTAATCATTAAGATCACTAATATTTTATAATTACTGGACATTCATTTTGGAATTATTGTGCAAATATCACAACATTAGATAGTTGTTTTAGATTTTTGTTAGTCCTAATTGATGTTGTTTTCAAATACAATAAATTCATTAATATACAATTTGCAGTGGTGCTCATTAATTTTTGTGGTGCTACTAAATTTTTTTAAGTTGGGAGCACGGGTAAAAGGTTAATTTCGAGCCCTGTGTATGAAGCGTATTTGGCTGAATGGTGTGGACAGAAATTTTTTGAAACACAATAATACTCCAGTCTGGACGAAGATCATTTTCATTCTAAAATCCCACTTTAAAACAAAAAGGCACTAGTGTAAACTGCACCCAAGACGAACAGCAGAGTTGAGTCTGTGGATTAAAGGTAATAATGTTGTGAATAAAGCTCAGACTTTTTTTGAGTCCGATTATTTGGCTTAAAGCCCGGGACACATCAAATCAACGTCAAAGTACTAGCGGTGATGAAAACCGACTGTGTTGTCACCTTGTGTCAGCTGCATTTGGTCCGGTTTACACATGAACAAACCAAACCGATGACAGACAACTGAAATGAGGAGATGCTTTAAATATATACATAAACAAAGCAGCATTTACGTACCAATTTTACAGCACTCACCACAGTAGAATTCACTCATGCAAATAAGTCTGATAATCCATGTTGTTTGCAAAAATGTAGGAAATGCGATTTAATGACTGCTGGCTTCTATGCATTCACCCTTGACTTGTGTCATTTGCATAGTTTTGTCACTTTAGTTTTTGCTCATGCTCTCTGATTTGTAGCTGAACAGCCAAGCAGAGCATTGTCACCAATGACCAAAACTGATTTTACATACTGATTCAGGCAAACTCCCACCAACATGACCCCAATGAGAGGAGTCATGTGGAACACACCAAACAACCTAACCTGAAATGCTCAACGACGACAACGCTGCCCAACGACCAACCATAGACTTGATGTGTCCCAGCCTTAAGAGATGTATTGTCAGGAGCAACAGGTAATAATGTTAGACTGCTCACAATAAACTATTTTTGCTGTGCAATATATTGTCACATAAATGACTGCAATAAGCAATATTATTGACATTAAGAAAATTTTATGCCACCGATTATGATTATACAAGATAAAAATGCTAATAATCATTAGCACTTTCTAGTGAAAACGTTTCAACCTTATGGATATTTAGATGTTAAAATGGCTTAAATGTGATAGGTAAATGTGTTTTTTGCACTGTAGCTTTTTTTGAAAGTTGACTATAGCCTTGAAACAGAGTTCATTTAGACAACTTCTTCCATACAGTCATTAGATTTCAGGAAAATGTAAAAATTCATTATTTTACCTGCCAGTAACCATAATTTCTAAAGGCGTTACCTAGGCTTACTGAGGCTTAGAACAAAAGGGATGAGATGATAGAGGATATGATATTAGCTAAAATGAAGGGACATTTGTTTGTAAACATGATGAGTAAGATAGATTGCTTCAGCAAAAAGGAATATAGGTCATGTCCATGTTTATGCATTAAGTCAAATGATTATTAAGTAGATATATGCTTAAGTAGATTTTGATTTTTGTGAAAGGTCTAAATGCTGTTTTGCTTTTATGTTTTTTTCTTGTTTTGCTCACAAAAGTATGGTAACCAAATGACTTGTTTTTAAATCAAGATCCAAGGATTAGCCGGAAAATCTTTGTTAACAGTAAATTAATAGCACATTAAAATTTTGGGTGAACTATCCCTCCAAGTTTAAAACCATTGTTTATTGCAATCATGATTTTCTACACAAGTAAATTGTTATTCAGTATTGTCTGTGTGGAATTAAACAAATGCAGTTTTACCCCTCACATATATGACCACCACCGAAACCATTGTATTCAGATTACAATAAACATCTGAAATATACTGGACCCTCCTAACACAGGTATTAGATGGATTTAACGGCAAGCGTAAACTGTACTAGTGTGCAATCAATGAGACTCAAGCATCCCTCACCTTCCAGTAGTCTGACTGTAAACTGTAGTATCTCTGGTATGCAGATAATGCTACAAAGAGAAAACAAAGGAAATTGATTAGGAATTGGTGTCACATTTTTAAAAGACAATATTTAGTCAGAACTCACCTTTAGCATAATCTTCCAGTAAAAGGTTGAAGTGACCTAACTGGCAAAACACCTCTGGCTCCACTTTCCCTTCAGCTTTTAAAATATAGACGTCATAGCAGCGAACAGCCTGTGAAGCGAAGAGCAAGTATTTAAAAAAAAAAAATGGTAGGGAAAAACACATATTTCAAATCACCTTTAACCATAGCCATTTACCATAAAATACACTGACACTGCAAAATGATATCTCAAACTTCTAATGTATATTTAACAGGGAATGATTCACTTAAATCACAGCAGAAACCAAGCTTTGGAAACGAAAGATTGTGTAGTTTAATGTCTGCACTATATGTTGCCTAATTAAACAGCAGTCATACACTTCAATGTAATGTGCAGTACAAAAACACTATATAATAAAATATAAAATGCACATATAAATAAATACACACGCACGCACGCACGCACGCACACAACAAGTCTTTTAATTTTGAATAAGCCCACTCGGGTGCTTCTGGTAAACTGTCATGCCATTATAAACTCACCGGATTTAGGATCAATGATCCTCGTTGACTCACTAAGATACAATATAAAGCGAATGTCAAATTAAATTCCATTGTTCAGTTCCATATCTTTAAATAATTGTATCATAGTAACATTTATTGTAGTTTCATTAATATTAAATTTATTTTATAGCGGTATTTTCAATTAAGTTTCTGCCGTCGCCTGCTGCTACTGACGACGCTTGAGTTTAAACGTCTTTCATCTCATTTTTACACTTGAACTAGGGGTGCACAATATTAGTTTCAGCATCGAAATCGCAATGTGCACATTCACAATTGTCACATCTAGGCATGGGAGGATAACCGGCTTCAAGGTATACCACAGTTTGGAAAAGTCAAGGTTTTAAAACTTTCTATAAAAATGTTCTGTTATACCGTTCCTAAGGTATATGAAAGGTTTTATTTATTTATTTATTTTTTTTACGTTTTAAGTTTTTTAGGGCAACAGTATCTCCAGCAGAAAAGATATAAAAAGATGCCATTTTAAATTGTAATGAAATTTGTGTTTTTGAAACAAATGAAGACAGCAGAAGTCTTCATTTGTCTTCAGAAGCAGAATAATTCATTTCAATTATTTAGCCTGACATGTTTACTTTTCCAAAAAACTTTAAAAGTTTCTCAAAATAAAATATATTGTTCAAAGGGGAAAAAAGGTTTTGTTTTTTACCCAGACATTTAAAAAGAAGATATTTTTGAGCGGCAATCACAATAACTTAAAACCATGATATTTTTATCCAAGGTTATCATACCATCAGATTCTTAATCCGGCCCAAGCCTAGTCACATCGCAGAATATGCAATGTTGAGTCTGCATTATATTTGAGAATTTTTATCTTGTTTCTAGTCCAGAAAAATCTACATTTCAAAGTGAAAACAAGATTTATTTTACTTGTTTTAAGTTGACTTATTACTTCTGAAAGTAAAAACAAAATTTAAATATAAATCAAATAAAATATCAAAAAATATATTAAAAATTTAGTTATTTGGACTAGAAATGAGACAAAAACTCCAAGCAAAGCAAAGCATTTATTTTCATTGTGAATATTCAATTTCTCTAACTAAATACTATTAAACACTGCAGAAAAACGTTACATTGAACCATTCAAACCATCTGGTGAAACTGTATTCGTAACACAACATATATTGCAGAAAAATAAAATATCGCAATTTCAGATTTTTCCAATATCGTGCAGCCCTACAGTGTAAAAAATGCAGAGTTCCACACAATTTATTCATGTTGTCCCAACACAAATTGATTAAGGCCCCGTTTACACTAATGCGTTTTCATTTTAAAATGCATAAGTTTTGCTACAGTTACGCAATCCGTCCACACTACGCCGGAGTTTTCGAGCCCCAAAAACGGAGCGTTTTGAAAACGCTGGAGAGGTCGTTTTCATTCTAAAATGCTGCTGCTCCGTCTCAGTGTGGATGGGGGAAAACGGAGACATCTGAAAACGGAGGCGTGGCTGATGAGATTCGCTACCTGATTGGGGCTTTTGGGTCACTGCGTATCCTTCCCTTATTCGTCAAACCCAGATCACATGACTGTAACGCTACCGGAAGACGGCAGACCAACCTTCACTGTAAATAACAACATGGAGACATGGGAGCATTGTTTGCACTATTGTCCATTTTAGGCGCCATTGTGCTGTTAAACTCTGCCTTTTTTACTACAGCAGCTGCATATATTCGCAAGAGGCAAGCTATTGTTCGAGCACTCGCTAACCGCTCGCGTTCATCGTTCAACCAGCGTTTGTTGACTAACAATAACCAAATGCCAGGCACATGCTTCCTGTTTATACTTGACCGCGCATGCCCAGAGTGCGCGAATGGTCACGTGATATACGTTTTTGGTGGAGTAGTGTGGACGGAGATATGTTTAGAAACGCTAGATGAAATGCTAGTATGGACGCGGATCGTTTTTGATCTAAAACGCTGTTTCAAAACGAAAACGCATTCGTGTAAACGGGGCCTAAGTTAACCTAACACTTAACAAATTTATGTGGATTGAACATAACATAGTTGTCTCAATGAAATCTCAAGAATTGTGTTTCAGCTCATTTTAAATAAGCAGTTTGAACGAGCAAAAAAAATATTTTTTGAGTGTAACTTGAACAAATAAATGAATGTTTAAATCTATTTAACTAACTATATTTTGATTAAAATACATTATTAATACTTTCAAAGGAACCGTACGAAATTGAAAATAGTCACATCTAACTTTTACTGGACATTTATTGGTGGCTTAAAACACTTTCATTGCTAAAGCCTATTCTGAATTTACAAGACACTTAAAAATAAATTCTTTCTTCTCTTTTTGTACTTCCCTTTTTTTAATAAATGATGTTTTTTTTCCTTTAACTTTGTTCATTAAAGAATCCTGAAAAGAATGTCATGGCTTGCACCTTCCACAAAAAAAAAAGCAGCAGAAGAGTTTAACATACATGTTTCTAAAGCACTGTAGGATCATGTGATCATATGGCTGCTGTAAAATCTGCTTGGACATTACAGAAATAAATAACAGTTTGCTTGCTTCTCATTGTTACATTTTAAAGCTCTGATACTCCTACAAGGTCACTGAACTTGAACAAAACTGAAGGTCACAGAAAAGGTTAAATACAGTGGTTGTTTTCTATTACAAGTAATTCACAACAGTGAGGTTTGCTCTGTACTCTGGAAGTAATGTTTATAGATTTTGGACCATCTCACTCAACACACACACAAACACACACACACACACACACACACACACAAAACCTCAGCAGTAACTAATGAACACTTTATGGTGGCATGGCAAATGCACACTTAGTGCTGCCATAACAAATGATCATTGTGTGTTCAGCAAGCTCAGTCATAAAGAGAACACTTCATTTAAATAGACCAAATGTAAAATAATTAAACACTTTCTTTTTAGATCAATGCAGCATAATAACTTCAGAATAATACTGCCATTACGGTCACTGCTGAAAACATTGATACATGTTGTGCTGAAACTAAAAGGAAGCTATTTTTTAACTGCTGTGCTCACTTTTAAAAAGGTGCTGGCCATATCTGGGACAGCAAATGTTTTGACAGACATAGCTAGTTTGAGAGAAGAGTTGCTCAGTAGCAGAGAGACAGCAAGAGCTCAAAAACAGCACTGAGCCGAATGACATGATATGATATGTGCATCTATTTCTAAATGAATTCTTGTGAAACACCACAACAGCCTCAAAATGTCTTGCAGTTGGCAGAGAAGGCAATTAAACATTTCGCATATCCATCTCCTGTGGGGAAAATTTGAACGTTTTCTAAAGAAAAATTTAAAACTTTCAATTGGTTACCATAAATATTTGTATTTTTCCATCATTTGGTAAGTCGTTTCAAAATTCATTCATTCAATCATTTTCCTTTCGGCTTAGTCCCTTTATTAATCAGGGGTCGCCACAGCGGAATGAACCTCCAACTTATCCAGCATATGTTTTACACAGCGGATGCCCTTTCATCTGCATCCCATCACTGGGAAACACCCATACACTCATTCAAACTACGGACAATTTATCTTACCCAATTCACCTATACCACATGTCTTTGGACTTGTGGGGGAAACCGGAGCACCCTGAGGAAACCCACGTGAACACGGGGAGAACGTGCAAACTCCACACAGAGATGCCAACTGACCCAGCCGAGACTCGAACCAGCAACCTTCTTGCTGTGAGGCGATCATGCTACCCACTGCACACCGTGACGCCTGTTTTAAAATTGATTTTGACAATCAACGAAACTGTACATATATGTGATAACCAATTGGAAAGAGCAAACTTGAGCAAATATTTAAATTTAAATAAAACTTTATATTAATCATCCTTTGCACAAATTGCGATTTATGTTTTAGAAATTCAGCATCAGGTGTTTACAGTACTTCTCGTCACTAGGGATGCAACGATTAACCGATATCACTATTAACCGTGCTTAAATTCGTCACAATTAATTGTAAAGGTTTCTCAACACCGTGTTTCTGCATTGAACAAAACTGCTGCAACTAAACAAAGTTATGCCAACTGTGTGCCATTTAAATTTCCAAGCTTGTACACAATTTGCATGCACACTGGATTAAAGGCTGATTTTTAACTATGGCTGAGGCCATCAACTAAAGGTTGTTCACATAGCCCATCTTTTGCGTGTGCAAGTTTGTTATTTCCAATTGAGGCGCAGGACTTGCGCGCACAGTAGGCATGGAACAATAACCGTTTTCAAGGTATACAGCGGTTTGCAAAAGTCAGTTTTAAAACCACCCAAATTTTCTGCTAAACCGTTCCTTAGGTATGGGTAAAAATTTATATTTTGCTTGTTTTTTTAGGACAACAGTATCTCCAGCAAAAAAGATATCCAAGATGCTGTTTTAAATTGTAAAGAAATCTGTTTTTGAAACAAATGAAGACAGCAGAAGTCAGTGATTCATTTCAATTATACAGACTGACATGTTTCATGTTCCAAAATATTTCAAATGTTTCTCAAAATAAAACATATTGTGTTTAAAGGGGGAAAAAATTGTTTTTTACCCTGACATTTAAAAAAGATTTCATTGAGCAGTAATCACAATAACGTAAAACCAGTATATTTGTATCCAAGGTTATCATATCGTCAGAATTTTGCCTACAATAAATAACACTTTAAAATATAAGGAGTTTTCATGTCATTTACTAAAGTAGTAGTGTTTTGAAATTAATGAATGCATATTGTGATAACTATAAAACTATGATTATTCCTCAGACTAATCGTACAACCAAAATCTACAATCGTTGCATCCCAACGTTTCACCAATAAATATAGTGATTTATAAAAAATAACAATAATTGAATAATCCCAACCCAATAACCTCATTGACTTACTGAATACCTCATTTAAAAAAAAAACAATACAGTAAATACATTAAGTGCAGTCACTTTTTTTCTAATATTTTTCCCCCTTTATTGCCGTTTTTTGATTCTGGAATACTCAAAATGATACATTGTCCCCAAGTAGTAAATGAAGCCCTGCTCACACAGCTCTCAACAAATGTTACTTCCAAATGCAGGGAAGGCCATGCAACCTAGCACAGAAAGCAAAGTCATTCCACTAACTTGCTCGTCTATTTCACAAACCTTATTGAAGTACTCCAATATGCACTGCTGAACAAAATAAAAGTGCATGTAAGCAACTTCAGAACTTGACTGTTGAGATAAAACAGAAAAAGACCCCAATAGCACCAAAATGACGTTCCTCACATGCAGTTACAGCTGATTAGCATCATGCTAACCTGCTAACATGTAGCCACTGACGGATAAACCACTAGGACCTAAGCTTTAACCCTACTAGCTCATCTCGAAACGCTTCAGTAGCTCAAAGACTTTATTATAAACTGCAATTAATTTAAATAATTCGCAAAATAGGCCTACTTGAGTATGAACAGCTTGGCTAACTCAACTTATACACAGTGGGCTTATCATTTTCATAACCAACAGATGCACCTTCTGGCTCAATATACGTTAAAGCTATTAAGACTAATTTGCTCTATAATTAAGACAAATTAATTCCAACACACTTCGAATGTTTAACTCGTATTCAAAAACATGCAAATAAACAAAAACACCCTTATTATCCTCAACTCTTCATTACAAACCCATACTGACAATGGAACGATGTCATATCAGGCAATTGGCCTGTAACGTTTCACCATCAAACCAATCCATGCAATAACATAAACGGACAAAAAGTAAAAGATAAAACCAATAATTCATCGGATGGAGTGAGCGAAACACTCAAAAATGAAGAAGTCTGTCTTACTGCGATTTGAATGCGCAAGAACTCGACAAAGCCAGCACCCAAACTAATATAACATCCAGTTTAATAACCTTGCGATTACCAATATCGAAAATAATCACTGTATAGAGCGACTACAGACTAATACAGACATGCATCATGTCCTTTCTATCTTCATGCATTACAGCTGAATTGAGCAGATTAGTGCTAAGCATTTTAGTTTACGTTTAGCGACGATAAACAATCTAGCAGTTTAGGTTTGCTTAATAAAGGTCGCTTTATGTATTTATATATAACCGAATAAAGTATGTATAGAGATGTGCGATGTTTATATTTGCATTGATATAAACAATGAATCATTTGAGATCTGATATAATAGTGTGTATAGCTGTACGTGGGTATTATGCATGCATACGGTACAACTGGATATCTCAACTTTAAATGTATCGCTGGGCGATAATGGAGTATTTATAATACAATATACTGCTGTTTTCTATAAAATTTATAAACACCTTTTTTACAGCATCCTAGTGCACCATACATTAAATGGAAAGCTACTTCCGACTGTGTATGGCTGTTGATGATTAAAGTATGTTTACGCACTCATACACACACCCTTTACGTGTTCTTGCGTACGGCACTTTATCAGTCTAATGCATTTTTTCTCTAGAATTTTGCAGACTGATTTTGCGATCACAATTTCCTATATACGATTATCATAGTTGTGTGTCTATCTATCTCTAGACCCCCATCAGTGTCATACACTCATACCTTTAACAGCAAGGCCTTCGTTCTGGCGCCATCTTCATGAAGCCTCTGAAATCCAAACAGTGTGCTGCAAATAGAGGACAACACAGGCGGTTCCGTGTTAGTTTACCTGCGCCGCAATCATTTGCACCGCTTTGAACATGCAGGAAATGCTCGTAAAAATGCACGGAGGGTCGTCGTGGCAAGTAAACGGACTTTAACTGACCTGTCTATGCTGGCTAAGCGCTCCCTTTCTTGCGGCGTAAGCTTCGGAAAGTCCTCCTCGGTTTCTCTCGCTTTTCCCGCCGCCATTTTCTTTTCCTCATCACCACCACCAGCAGCAGCAGCAGCGCGAGCTACAGCGGCCACCGACACTCCGCACGATTTCATAGACAAAAAACTCCAGTGAAAATATTTACGCACCGCAAGCAGAGCACCTCCTTTGTAGAGCTAAACGCCAAAAAATGAACAGATGGGAAATGATTTCCTCGGAACACCCAATTTTTCACATTGTCCTCGACATGAATGAGTCGCGGGTAGCAGGTACACCAAAATGCATGTAGAACGAGCTATGCAGGGTTTAACGGTAAATTGTTATTTAGTAATATCTGAAACTTCCCCCTAGTCGCCAGCTCAAACTTGTTATAATTGTGTCACTCAAGCGAACCCACGCCGCCGTCGTTGCAACGCCTTCTCTGTGGTTTTGACCAATCGCTGCTTTCGAAAGAGCCCACGTGATCGGCCTTGTCTTGGGATCCTTTTTTTCATATAAACTTTCAAGGGGGAGGGTAAATAACAAACCCCTCAACTTTACGCCGCATCTTCGTCAGCTGCGATTGGTTCACCTGGATTTATTATGATTACGTAACACCAATATGAAACGTATTATTGGTTTGAGCGTCTGTCTGTTTGAAAACTCTGGGTTTTGAGGACGTGAGGAGAACGTTGCATATACTTCTACGATAAATAAATACAGTTTGCTATATGAGTCAGTATCATTTTACAGTCCTCCACACCTTTGTATAGTACGGGGTACATTTTATTACATCGTTTTTTCTTTTAGCTTGTGAGAAGGTACAGCAAAAGCACTTAGTCGGTGCCAGTTTTACATAAAAATAAATTCACTTAGTCTATTTATAAGTACTATACTGTACTATATTGCACTGTATTCCAGTCCAGTTCCAGTCTAGTTTTTGTAATGCCTAGTTTTAGATAACAAAAGATAGTTTTATCTAATCACAACAAGTACACTCCTAAAAATAAAGGTACCAGGAAGATCCTAAAATGGGATTTCACAGTGACGTCATAAACCTTTTTGGTTCCCAATAATCATAGTATAGAATTTATGGTGTGAATTTCATAATTTAAAGAAATTACTATAAATATGTTTATTTTTTTAAATTTCATGGCTGTTAAAGATTATTTTGACCCTGCCTCTTTCTTTTTTCAAAGTACAGCACATGGATCCAAATCCTTTAAGAACATGCATTTACCCAGTGAACTTTATTATCTATTTATATTTAATAATATTTTATTGTACTGCATTACATATGATTGTGTACTGTTTTTATTCTTGTCTGTATTGCAGTAATGTTTCTCATAATAAAAATACTGACATTTTTTTTACCTTCTTTTATTCTTTTTTTCAACATCCTGAACGTTGTATAGAATATGAAATATCTTGAAAATTATTCAAATTATCATTTAATGGCTATAATTATCGATGTTTTAATTATGTATACAACCATTATTAGTGTTTAACATGTTTATGAAACAAATTGCACAAAACACATAAGAGTAAAGAGAAAGTTATGTTATTTAATAATAAAAATACTGTCAGTCCTGTCTTCTATCATCCACTTTTTTTTCTTTCTTTCTTTCTTTCTTTCTTTCTTTCTTTCTTTCTTTCTTTCTTTCTTTCTTTCTTTCTTGAACACCCTGAAAGTTGTATAGCATATGACATATCTTGAAAATTATTACAATTATTATTTAATGGCGATTATTCTAAATATTTTAGTTATGTATACAACTATTACCCCCGGTTTCACTAACAAGGTTTAAGGCTGGTCAAGAATAACTTGCATGTTTGAGCTGTCTCAACTCTAAATAACTTGCAGTGAGATGTCTTAAAATACGTCAGTGTCATTTTTTGTCTCTAGGTTGCACACCAGTAATATATTTTTCTAAGGCCATTTTATAAATGTGGCTTATATAGCCTAATTTATCTAAGGCCTAGTCCTGGCGTAATCTAAGTGCTGTTTGTGAAACTGGGCCTTAGTGTTTGAAAGGAGTAAATGAAAAAATGCTGTACTTAAATTATGCACAAAACACACAAGAGTAAAGCGAGAAAGTTATGTTATTTAATAATAAAAATACTGTCCGTCCTGTCTTCTATCATCCACCTTTTTTGCTTTCATTGTTTTTCTTTCTTTCTTTCTTTCTTTCTTTCTTTCTTTCTTTCTTTCTTTTTTTCTTCAACATCCTGAAAGTTGTATAGAATATGAAATATTTTGAAAATTAATAAAATTATTATTTATACTATTACTATTCACTATTACTATTCATATTTTAGTTATGTATACAACTATTATAGTGTTTAAAATGTTTGAAAGCATGTAAAATGTACATGTACATGTAAAAATGCTGTACTTACATTATGCACAAAACACACAAGAGTAAAAAGAGAAAGAGTTCTGTTATTTAAATATGCTAGACGTCTTTGAGCTTTGAGAAAAATCACAGACCTGAGCTTCCCTCAGTAGTGGAACATAAACAGAAAAATGTAAAATGCTTTCTGATTCTGATGGTAGACAGTATTTTATATACTGAGATTACACCATTACACTCTAAGGACTTTGTGAAGTATTTAGTGAATACCACATATACGCAAATTTAGAGTCTGCGAGCGATTATCGCACGTAAACTACGCAGCATTTTACGTATGAGCTTCCGCGGTTGCGAGCGTCGTGAACGCAGCCTCATAAAATGGCGGATCGCGGCGAAGGTAAATAAATAAGCTAACCAAACATTTGAATGAATAGTCTCGATTGGCAGCGTGTTTGTTTTACCAGATTTATCATGTGCAACGAGATTCCGAGTGTTTACACCGTAGAGGATCAGCATAGGTTTCGATTATTATGCCAGCAGCCGTTCAGTCTATACAGATACAACGCAGCTAAATTCAACCATACTGTTTCTATTCTCATTCGTGTCTTTCCATTCGCGTGCTGGTATATGCATTGACTCATATTAATGCAAACAAATGAGTGTAATCACATCCTATTAATTTGAAATGTCAAAGGACGTGGACTTTAATGGTTGAAAATTCGTATACTCATTGTTTACAAAGCTGCATCATGTTTTTGTCATCAGTGAACATAGTATTACAGAATTGTTTTGTAACGACTGTCATTAATGTTTTCAATTGTAGATGCAGAGAGTGAAGATGAATTGTATGAAGTGGTCAACATCACAGATTATGCCAGGAGGCATCAATGGTGGAGTCGAGTATTTGGCAACAGCACAGGTCCCATTGCAGAAAAATACTCTGTGGCTTCACAGATCATGATGGGTGGAGTGTCAGGATGGTTAGTGTTCATGTGCATGCTTTAATTTCTAATAAAACCCTCAATATTCTTGGTTGTTCTAAATAAAATGATTTTTTTTAAAAAAAAACGTTCTTCTCTAGGTGTGCTGGATATCTCTTTCAGAGAGTTGGAAAGCTTGTGGCTACTGCTGTTGGAGGGGGATTTCTTTTGTTACAAGTATGGGTTCTTAAAATTAAGATTTTAATTAGGAGATGTTGTGCTTCAATGACATTCAATTTGTTGATAAAAATCTATTCTCTTATTTCAGATTGCCAATCATAGTGGCTATGTGCAGGTGGACTGGAGGAAAGTGGAAAAGGATGTCAATAAAGCTAAAAAGCATTTAAAGAAAAATGCCAAAAAAGCTGCTCCTGAGCTCAATTCCTTTATAGAAGATGTGGGTATACTTTCATACGCTTGTCATAATTTCATATACCATAGATGTTTTGCATTTCCATAACTGTATGACGCATTTTGTATCTCTATTTAGTATATGCTCATAACATTCTGCTTAACCTCAATTGTGTTCTACAGTCTACAGAGTTTGTGAAGAGAAATATTGTTATCTCGGGAGGATTTGTTGGAGGATTTCTGCTGGGCCTGGCATCCTAAATGAAACCTGGATCTACTGTATTGCCTCTGATATGAGTACAGTAATATTGTCCCTTATCTTGGCATCACACCGATACAGCACTGAAACATGTTGTTTGTTCAGCAGTCAGTGCAATGGACATTTGCTGGACTTTTTTAACATGTTCCTCTAAAATGTTATACGATAGCTTAATCATCCTGCAGGAGAGAGATATATTGTGCCAATAACTTTATAAAAAATTGTGGCTTTTATGTTGTTCATTTTATTTTACTTAATTAGTGATGATGTATTCATTTGTTACATGTACAACTACTGAAGTGTCTCATATTGTATTTTGCTTTTGACGGTACATTATTTGAGGTAGATGTATCATTTCCTTAATATATTGTCAAAATGCATGAATTATTTTGAAGTAAAGATAAAAAGTAATATTGTGGAAATAATAAAAAGTCTTTCTGGTTACATGTAGACTATTCATACTTTTGTGTTTGTTCTTTAGTTGTAAATTTGCCATAAAATCAGAATTTGCTTTTCTATTTTTTATATTTATATAGAAGAGCTTGTTATAAATGTGTATGTGCACTTTTTTATTTTGTAAAACGTCATTTGCCCTCATAATGTTTTATCAAATATCATAACCTTCTCTGCGCCCTCGAAATGACTTTTCTTGCCTTTTGGTCACATGGAATGCTTTTAAGGCAGGGCTATCAGGGTGTGTCTCATTTCTGCCCTACTTTTGGGTAAAGTTTAGATAGGACACAGCTGCGGATACGCACGCCAATATAGCATCATTTTTGTAACGCTACATAACAATATTTTTACAGTACAGTAATGGTTGGGTTTAGGGTTGGGGGTAGGTGTTAATAAAATACAATTTATTGGGTAATTTAATAAATAACATAAATAATACTCTGTACACCTACTGTTTTTAGGGGTAGACGTTAATAAAATACAATAACTGAAATTCAATAAATAATTTTTGTTAGCTTCCGGCTGCAACCATATCTGTTCTAGCAACAACCCTACTTTTGTCTATTTATCGGTCTTCCACTATTTTGTTGGCGATGCCTATCCTCCAATGATCCAATCGGTTCCCAAAGTTTTTTTTTTTTTTTTTACATATATATTTTTTTATTTCAGAATCGTTTCAATTGGATATGAAAAAAAGACTTAACATTGGTTTCATGGTGACTTTAATTAACGTTATGTTGTGTTTATATCAATCTGTGTGTTCTACAGTGTTGCAAAGATCAACTTCAAAAAGTAAAAAAAAAAACTATTTTAGGTATCTCTATGCAAGTTATTAAATGCTATTATAGTCATAACCTGAAAAAAATTATATGACAAAAAAGGTCAAAGTAATTTTGTTACTTTAACTTATCGTAAGTTAATCAGGTTTCAACTAAAGTTATACTAAATTATACAAAGTTTAACTTTATATTTTGAGTCAGTTTGATGTTATTTGATGTGTCTAGAAATGTTACTAACTAAAACAAGCTTTTTTTAAGAGTGTAGCAGTATATATCATTAAAGTAACCGAAAAGAACATTTGTTGTTTTAATAATTATTTTATTAATTTTTTATATCTGACTGCCTGGTATTAGTTACTTTTATTATATTTTGATTAATTTATTAACATGTTATACTTTAAGAATCATGTAAAATAGTGATATTGCAGTCTGACTTTTTTGTTGAGAAGTCTGTGTTATTTTAAGCATTAGTTTTTGTTTTTTTTATTCCAAGAAACTGTATAATACAACTTAGAATACAGTAAATGAGAACAGTTCTTTTACACAATATTCACATTTGATAAACAGGATAAAGAGCAAAACCCAAAAAAGTACATTAAACAAAATTATTAAAAGAAATAATAATGCAACAAAAAAAAGATTTAAGGCTGCATGGTGGCACAGTGGGTAGCACGATCGCCTCACAGCAAGAACGTCGTCGGTTCGAGCCTCGGCTGGGTCAGTTGGCGTTTCTGTGTGGAGTTTGCATGTTCTCCCCGTGTTGGCGTGGTTTTCCTCTGGATGCTCCGGTTTCCCCCACAAGTCCAAAGACATGTGATATATAAATTGGGTAAGCAAAATTGGCTGTAGTGTATGAGTGTGAATAGGAGTGTATGGATGTTTCCCATTGATAGGTTGCAGCTGGAAGGGCATCAACTGCGTAAAACATATGCTGGATAAGTTGGTGGTTCATTCCGCTGTGGCGACCACAGATTAATAAAGGAAAATGAATGAATGAAAAAATATTTACTCAAGAAAGAATCACATTTCCTATTATTAATCTAAGTGCTTTAATTAAATGTTCTATTTCACATAAGAACTCTATAAAAATGATTTATTTTAAGCATTAGTTTTAAATAGTTTAAGTATATGATGACGTACTGTGCATTGTCACGTTATCTGCGTTTCGTTGCCTAGCAATGATATTTGCAAACAAGTTGTTACCGTGGCAAGCAGTCTGCGGCTGTCCTCCAACTGAGGGAAAAATAACGTTAAATCGCTGATAATC
Organism: Danio kyathit; assembly: GCA_903798195.1. NCBI lineage: Eukaryota > Metazoa > Chordata > Actinopteri > Cypriniformes > Danionidae > Danio > Danio kyathit. The sequence goes on along the minus strand of LR812527.1, from coordinate 41,595,711 downwards.
ATGGCGTTACCAATGCTGCCTGGAAATTCAGTCAACAGAAACGTAAGTAATATCAAAATTATAAAATATTTTCTGTTATTAAAAGCCTTGTAGGACATTTCTAAGCCAACTTACGTGGTGCAAGAACAATAGTGTAATTTATCCTTTCGAAAGCACTTAAAATATGCGTTAACGTTACTATTTATGATGCAATACAAGTTAACTTTAAGCACAATTTCGACGTCAGGTGCGATAAAAGTGGTCAGAGAATGATGACGATTTACCTTTTTGTACATACAATTGAACGAGATGGATAAAAAATTAAATAAAGATTGTAAATGTGTTTATTATATATTGTGCATTAGTTCATTTGTTAGTAGGTGGCTGTAGTTCAATTGTTTTAACTACTAAAAGCCAATAAAGGAAATTGATCTATCATAATAGCAGCTTAAATGGATTGAAATGGTTCCTCTTACACACAATAATGAAAATAAATCTCTTTCCAGCTTGGAAAAGACAAATTTCACAAGTCTCAGCATTTTGATTATTCAAATGGAGTAGCTATGATGGTTGGGACAGAGAAGCCGGGCATTGGAGGAGATCTGCTCCTGGGACAGAGTGCAAGACCCAAATATTCACGTTTTCCAAAGGGAGAGGGCAGTGGTGCTCCGGCATGGCTTGCCTTTGACAAACAGGTTTGTCATCATATAGAAATATAATATACCTATTTTTTTCACCTAGTGCTAAGCAAAATATACTAATTTACCCCCCTTTATATACTTACCTGAAGGTCCTGTGTTTTGATGCTTATTTCAATGAAGCAGTTCCTCAAAGGAGGGAAGAAAAATATAGAGTAAGAAAGTGCAAGATTTACTTCTACCTGGAGGATGACACCATACAAGTAGTGGAGCCAGAGTTCAAAAACAGTGGCATCCCACAGGGTGAACCATCAGAATCAAACATTTAGTTTCCAGAATAATGACAAACCAGTTAAAAACATTTTGTCTAAATTCAGTCGTTCTCCTTCTGTACAGGAACCCTGATTCGGCGCCACCGCATTCCTCTCCCAGCTCCTAAAGATGATTGTTTCTACAACGTGCATCATTTCAACATCAACCAGGAAGTCGTGTTTTATTCCAGAAACATTATGATCACAGACTGTGACCCCTTCACTCGCAACTTTTTGATAAAAATGGGAGTCCGACTGAATCCTCCTGCTTCCACACCAGTGGATCCCTATAGTACCCTTCGACAAGAGGCAAGTGAGCACCAGGGATCTAAATAGCAATATCAGAACTTCCGTATTATAAAGTGTGTTTCCCCTGACAGTTGGAGGAGAACATGAAGCCACTGCGGCCGTATGAAAGACTGGATACCCTGAAGCAGTTTTTGGAGCATGACCGCCAAGTCCTGCGCTTCTACTGCTACTGGGATGATAGTGAGAGCATGTTTGGAGACCCCAGAGAGCTGATCCTGCATTACTTCCTGGCAGACAACACCATGGAAATGTACGAAGTTGTTCCTCTAAACTCTGGTCGAGACACTGTCCCTAAATTTCTGCACAGAGGCAAGCTTCCCAAGGTTAGTAAGAAACACAAAATAATAACATATATATTATTATATAATTAATTATAACTAATTATATATTATATTAATATAACATACTAGAAAAAAATAATTTTGTAAAGAAGAATCACATATATTACAAAAATTTACGAATTCAGCAAAAATACCACAATTATAATTAAAAATTATTTTATAAGGTACAAATTAGCATATGCAGTGCTTTCTGAAGAATTACAGTTGCAATCAGAATTATTAAACCCCCTGAATTATTAGCCCCCCTGTTTATTTTTTCCCCAATTCCTGTTTAACGGAGAGAAGATTTTTTCAACACATTTCTTAACATAATAGTTTTAATAACTAATTTCTAATAACTGATTTATTTTATCTTTGCCATGATGACAGTAAATAATATTTGACTAGATATTTTTCAAGACACTTCTATACAGCTTAAAGTGACATTTAAAGGTGCAACTAGGTTAATTAGGTTAACCAGGCTGTATAGGGTAATTAGACAAGTTATTGTATAACGATGGTTTGTTCTGTAGACCATTGAAAACAAATATAGCTTAAAAGGGCTAATGATTTTTTTAAATTTAAAATTGCTTTTATTTTAGCCGAAATAAAACAAATAAGACTTTCTCCAAAAGAAAAAATATTATAGGAAATACTGTGAAAATTTCCTTGCTCTGTTAAACATCATATGGGAAATATTTAAAAAAGAAAACAAAATTCAAAGGGGGTTTAATAATTCTGATTGCAACTGTATGTCACACTGAAGGATGTATTCATTTCATTTTAACAGTTGACATATCTCATGAATCACAGGTGTTTTTGTTTTGTTTTGTCTGTTTAATTATGCTTTCAGATTGCATTATGAGACCTTGATCTATGCGCTGTCAACTTCCAATGTTGAACATCTACCTCTACGGTTTCATTCATTCATTCATTCATTTTCTTTTCAGCTTAGTCCCTTTATTAATCAGGGGTCGCCACAGCGGAATGAATCACCAACTTATCCAGCATATGTTTTACGCAGCGGATGCCCCTACAGCCCCAACGCAACACTGGGAAACACTCATACACTATTGCATTCACACACATTCACTACGGCTAATTTAGCTTATTCAATTCACCTATACCGCATGTCTTTGGACTGTGGGGGAAACCGGAGCACCCGGAGGAAACCTAAGCCAACATGGGGAGAACATGCAAACTCCATACAGAAATTAACCAGCGACCTTCTTGCTATGAGGCAATCGTGCTACCCACTGCACCACTGTGACGCCCTCGGTTTAACAAAGCAAATTTAATAGACATGTTTAGTAGTTTGAAACAATAAACTGTATAAAAATAATATATATGTACAGAAATAATTCCAGAAAGTAACAGAAAAGGTATTGCCAACTAAGGTTTTTGTACTGTCATCTTGTCAAATGTTTCTGCAATACCTGATCAAAGTCTTGTCACATATCCAAGTTTTAGGAACAATGCCTTGATTTAGAATGATTTAATTAGGACAGTAAAGTTTGACTTAGCTTAGACAAAAGTCTTGTCACTTAACAGAAATAATGTACAGTATAGAATATAAAGTCATGCTGCAGTGGATAAAGAATTAATATTGTGTATGACTCCCATGAGCTTGGAGGACTGCATCCATACATCTCTGCAATGACTCAAATAACTTATTAATAAAGTCATCTGGAACTGCAAAGAAAGCGTTCTTGCAGGACTCCCAGAGTTCATCAAGATTCTTTGGATTCATTTTCAATGCCTCCTCCTTCCTCTTACCCCAGACATGTCTGGTGACTGGGCTGGCCAATTCTGGAGCACCTTGACCTTCTTTGCTTTCAGGAACTTTGATGTGGGGGGCTGAAGTATGAGAAGGAGCACTATCCTGCTGAAGAATTTGCCCTCTCCTGTGGTTTGTAATGTAATGTGCAGCACAAATGTCTTGTTACCTCAGGCTGTTGATGTTGCTATACACTGCAGATCTCTCGCATGCCCCTATACTGAATGTAACCCCAAACCATGATTTTTCCTTCACCAAACTTGACAGATTTCTATGAGAATCTTGGGTCTATGTGAGTTCCAATGGGTCTTCTGCAGTATTTGTGATGATTGGGATGCAGTTCAACAGATGATTCATTGGAAAATTCTACCTTCTAACACCTTTCTAAATGATCAACTAGAAGTCAATGTATTATTTGTTGCTCTTACAACTGGGATCGACGACAAGACTTTTGTCAGGTAGTGTAGATCAGAATTTGACACACAAACACAAAAAAACATTAACATGTACAAATGTACAATTAAATATAAAGAATCCTAAATATAAATAGATTTAAATAATAATAAAAAAAATTCTGAAGTTTTTGATAATTGCAATAATTTCAAACACTGAAAGAAGTGGGATATGGAAACGAGTCTTTACAGTTGAATGCAGTTTGTTCCACCTTTAGATGAGACTAAGTGGTTATCAGTTCCTCTGTCCTCTTTTTCCCCCATCCTCTATGCCAAGCTCTTATCCAGACTGACAGGGCTGAAAGAACATCCAACTTCCCTAAAGCACTTTTCAGTTTCCTCCCTGCTTGTTTTTCAGTCTAAATTCATTATGAAGGAAGAATGATTTGTCCAGTTTTTTTTCTATTGTAATGCTGCCTTGTCACACATTCTGTTGCCTTTCACTAAATGTCATCTGAAAAGGTTTACAGGAATCCCCCAATGAGAACATAATTATCCCCATTAGCATATTTCTCTTGTCCATCAAGTCACAAAAAATGCAGTTATTTTCTCTTGATTTCTCCAAACAGCATGCTCCTATTCCCAAACGTCAGCCTGGAGAAATAACAGACCGCACAGTCCTCAATGTATTTGGACCAGTCGGACAAGGAGGACGCTACATTTTGGACAGCCTCAAAGTAAGTTGTGATTAAAAAAAAAAAAACTGCCCATAGTAAATGCCCTAAAACATAATTACTCTGTTTTCTTATAAATATCATTCAAATTAGTTTATTAGCCAATTGTTATGTAACTTTTTTCACTCACTATTTATAGACTGGAGCAGTAGAAGAAGAGTTCTATAAAGACTGTGATCTGACCATTGGAGCTGTCATTAATGTATGGGGTCGAAGGGTGTTGATATGTGACTGCGACTACTTCACTAAAGAGTATTATCGCTCTAAATATGGGATTGGTGAGTTACATCATGACTACTGAAGGAATAGTATTTGTACTTTTATAGGTGATGCTGGTGATATTTCATAATTAGTGGTTAAATAGCTTTGTTTCAAAACAATCCAATTTTTAGTCAAAGCAGTATATAAATAGCGATTGTTTTTACAGTTTCATAGTGTTTTTGTACAATATTTTTGATATATACAAATATTTATTAATAACAATAATAACAAAGGAGCATATAAATAAATATTTTTCATAATATTTCTTTTTATAATTCATTTTGATAGTATAAGAATCTAAATCTTAGTAAATCTAATCTTAGCTAGTATAAGAATCTAATAATAATAAGAAGAATCTATTCAACCAACATTTGTGGTTTAATATCTTCATTTTTATAAAACCAATTTAATTTAGAGTAAAAGCAATATATAAATATTTAAATACTTATTTTATAAATATTTATTTTTTAATAATAATCATAAAGAAGTATATTGTAACACATTGTTTCATATCACTTATCTTTATTAGTGGAGTAACGGGTCGCAAATCTCGCGGTTCGGATCACTTAATGTTTTTTCAGTCGTGGATCGGACCATTTTTCGTGTCAGCCAAATGTTATTTGCTTTCTATTTACAAAAACAGTACTGCAAGACACTTTTGGTTTTAACAAACAGAACTTAGAACCTGTAATTTTATTAAAAATAAGATGAAGAAATAATCAGCTGCATAAAAATAAATAGTAAAATTTTCAGTACTGTGAAAAATTCACTGTTACTACTACTGTTGCTGATAACGCTAAAGATATAAATCCAACATTATAATTTGTACAACCCATATTTATTTTTTGTCTCATTTTCAATAAATGATTCAGTTATTCACTTATAAAACTTTATGTTTTATTGCTAGATGTGGCTTTTTGGAAGAATTATTCAGTGGCATATTTTTGATGGCTGGTTGTCGCCACCTATTAGTTAAATAATGTAAATGCTGTCTACAACTTTCATTTTTGAGCATTGTTTAATGCATAGTACTGTGATTTTAATCTTTACCATAAACATCAGTGGTTTTATCTAAACTATAAACTGTTATCCCAGTACTTCTGTGTTATTTGAATGCTTGTAACTTCAAAACTAACTCAAAAGACTAAAGGCTCAAATCTCTTCAAATCTGATTTTTGGGTTTTTCAAACACAGATTTGAATGCAGCGATTCGAATGATTAATAAACCTATGCAAATCCCCATCATTTATAATTTATGTTGCGTGGGGTTTAAGATCCAGAACTTTTAATGATTAATCATGCAGCTTACACTGAATGCATTGATGCAGGCTAAACAAGTAGCGACAGAAAACACCTTTAATGAAACCCACCGCATCCTGAATAACCTACCACAAGTTCTTCCATCATCATTATATTTTACAGGAAAGCCCAAATGCTTTCATACGTGCAATTTGAATGACACGAGAGGTGATCTCTCTGTGATCCTTACAAATTTAGAATATATCTACCAGTAAAAAAATTATTAATCCGCAGGTCACGTGTGTTCCGAACCGTGGGTTGTGATCCGTACGAATCATGGATCCACCGTGATCTGTTACACCCCTAATTTTTGATTTTGATAGTATAAGAATATAATTCTTTATTAATAATAATAATCTCTAAATAATTGTCCTATAACAGGTTGCAGTAATATTAATAATAGTAATAATAACAACAACATTAATATTTTCATAAACCTATATAGAACAAATAGTTTGGAGAATGTATTATTATTTTTATTATTATTATATATATATTATGTGCATTTCAGTGGCTCAGTGGTTAGCACTGTCGTCTCACAACAAGAAGGTCGCTGGGTCAGTTGGCATTTCTGTGTGGAGTTTGCATGTTCTCCCCGTGTTCGCGTGGGTTTCCTCCGGGTGCTCCGGTTTCCCCCACAGTCCAAAGATATGTGGTATAGGTGAATTAAATAAACTAAAATTGTGTGAATGTGAGAGTGTATGGGTGTTTCCCAGTGCTGGGATGCAGTTGTAATGTTATCCGCTGCATAAAACACATGCTGGAATAGTTGTCGGTTCATTTCACTGTGGTGACCCCTGATAAATAAGGGACTAAGCCCAAGGAAAATGAATGAATGAATGATGTGCTTTGATGATTTTCAAAGGGAGGAGTTTGGCAGCGCTGTTACTGACCACATGATGTCAGCATTGAGTTTCATCTGTGACTCTGGCTCTGAACTTGGCTCTTGAACTGGCATTTATTTTGTTAGCTCCAAACAAACTCTCTACAGCTTGTGCATCTTGCGTTCTATTGCTTAATCTAATGAAGTGCAAAGCAAATCTACATACCCCGACCCCTCATTCTCTACACGCATCTCATCTGTGTGGTCTGACAAGCTGTTCGTTATTTTCAAAGTCTTCCTGCCATAAATCTCACATCTCTATGAGAGACTACTGCTCCCCAGTGTGCTTTCATCCCGCTGAAAAACTGTCGGAATAACACGCACTGAATGAGAGGAGCAGAACTGATTGACACCTCAAGGTGACTCAGTTTTTGGACAGCAGATATGAGCAATGGCTAGCCAGGCCTCTTTATCTTCAAAAGCCCGGACATGAGAAGCACACAAGCTCAGTGTCAACGGTAACACAATACGGGTGCGCGTGCATCTGTCTGCCGTGGCGTTATGCCGACTCAAGAGATCATAGCATTAGTTACACATGAGCCTAATGGAGCCGGGTTGACACCAGCTCTGATGAAGCACTTGATCAATTCTCATGGGTCAAGAGACAACAGACCGAATTCATATGGCTAAACGTAACCCTGTCTGGCTTCTCTTTCGGTTTTCAGTCTGATTAAGGCACTGTTTACACCGAGGACCCTATCATGCACCTGGTGCAATGCAGTGCTAGGTGCAACGCAAGTGTTTTTTGCTAGTTTCAGTCTGGCGCAGGTAACTTTCATTTTCAAAATTCATCTGCGCCAATGGGTGTGCTGCTCTGAAAATGAGCTGTGTTAAGGAGCGTTGTTGGCTTCTTCCTATTCTGAGGCAACTGATGTCGACCATGCCATTGACCAGCTAAAAGCTAGTCTAAAGTCAATGCAGCATTTTTTTAATATCATTTAAAGGGCGTCTATGATGAAAATCATCTTTTGTAAGCTGACAGAACTGTGTGTAGGTATAGTGTGGCCACAGTCATACTGGAGTGATATAAAGACAATAATTTTATTTTTAGAGTTTCCTGACGTTAAAATAAAATCCAAATCCCTCCCATTTTAGGCCGACTGTAACGTGACGTAGGAATGCGGTTCCTCTGCCCACCAAATTGATTGACAGCCGCGTATTAACATGTCACCGTAGTAACGCGTATAATTATATCAACAAGATAGGACATGTGCAAAGCAACTGGGATTAAAAGATCTGTTCAGCTCGATGTGACCATCAATAATCATCAAATGTGATCAAGAATGAGTTTTATAAGTTTAAGACGTTTTAAAACAGTGCATGTTTGTAATAAAGACGGTAAAATCACTGTAATTCATCACCACAGCCGCATGTCTGTACAATTATAAAAGTAAACGCTTCAATCCCAGTTTAAAGCTGGTTTAATAGTACATTAATATAACGGATATCCATACAGCAGTGGATATTAATGTGTATCCTGTCACATTTGCCGTGCAAAAACAGTGCAAAGTTAATTGCGCGTGCTGTGTGTGTGTCCGCATGAATTTTGTAACGACATTGTGTGTGACTCATCATTGCAGGGAGGCTTGAATTAATTACAACAAATACATCAAATAATCATTGGGAAAGTTCTTACTGTAGTATTTCTCACAAACGTTACGTGAGATCTGCTTCCTTCATGTCTGTCACTGTGCTGTTTGTCTGACGCAGCCTGAAAGGTATAATAAATAATCTGATGGGTGTTCAGCAATTCCAGCTGCAACCCAGCACTGGGAAACATTCACACACACACACACACACACACACACACACACACACACACACACACACACACACACACACTCACATACACTACAGCCAATTTAGTTCATGCAAACTTCACACAGAAATGCCAACTGGCCCAGCCGGGACTTGAACCAGTGACCTTCTTGCTGTGATTTGACAGTGTTAACCACTGAGACACTCTGCCGCCCTGGTCAGTTTAACCTTGTGCAAGTGAAGATCCATTTTCTCACTAGTGAAGCATTCAATTTTTGTACTTACAAACTTCACCATGTAAATAGCAAATGTGCAATGGTGCAACTACAACTTGCTCTTAAAGGGAAAAGGAGATCAGTCTCTGATTTGTTGAATGCACGTTACACTCAAAACACACCCATAATTCATTAAGAAAATAAGAACAACCCTTTCAGACCATGTGTCGAATGTTTTTTCCATTCCTAAAACAGCAGAAGTTGATTCGGACACACCCAAATGCACCTGGATTGTGCGGTTTAGACCATTTGTTTAGGTCATTGAAAATGACCCCTTTAGTGATAAAATGTGCTTTTGTCAATCTCATCATACTGGGTAACACCAAATACAGGTTTTCCAACATTACTAGCCACTCGCCATTTCTACTAGCCACAATTTTGTTGTTGGGAAAATATATTTTATATGCATAAAATTTGACTTTGGCATGCTAAATATACTTGATTTAGATTTTTTGTTATTTCCACAAGCCTGATCTTGCTCAATGAACATGAGCAAATGCGTTTCATAGTGTTGCATTGCAATTAGTTTTACCTATTTTTTACCTAATTTACCTAATTTTTCTTTAGCCACACAAACACACACAAAAAAATGTAACAAATCTTAGCCCAAAATAACTTTAAGTAAAAGAAAGCAGGTGAAAAACATACCGCGTGTGATAATGAAAGGATGATCATGTGAAAGGTTAAAGCAGCCTGCTGCTTACAAAAAGACCTTTAAAAAATGTAGAGCACTTGAAAACAGCAGGACTGTGGCTGCACTAGCATCGCTTTTTCATCCAGTCTATTTAAAAGAGAACCAATTACACCAGTTACGTTTCCAGGCACAGATGCTTCGCGCAAGAAACTGTTTGTATTTGAAACTTTTAAACACTCGCACGTATCACATCAGCTGAAATCAGCCTTGACACTGAAGCCCTCGTCAGTGCGTCAGGATCGCCTGTGTCTCATCGTGCGTGTGGTCATCGTTTCATTTGCTATTCACCTGCTTTCTTTTGCTCACTCGAACACACTTGTTATTGTCTTCTCTCATGCTGACATCTCATTGAGCAATTCTTATTGTTGAACTCTGCTTTTAAAAAAACACAATTTAAAAATTATTGTCAACCAGCCAAAGTGGCTTGTGGGAGTGACTAACCCGCCGCAGCGTAAATCTACCTTCATTTGGCAGGTTGGTGGGTGTTAATGTCAAGCCCTGATCACAATATGTCTCCCATTTCACAGAGGACTTCCCATCTATCTCATACAAGGCCTCGCCTCCTCTCAAACCAGCCATACAGGTGCCACCCTACACTGGGTTTGGATCTGAGGAGGATTCGCTGTGTTCCTGCCAGGGTTTGCTGCCTAAACCCCCACAGAAGGATTTCAAGAAGCTTATGGAGAAAGACAGGTAGCCAACAGTATTAATCTCCCACAGGACACTTCCCGTCCATTTCAAACCATTAATATTATATCAAAACAACATGTCAGACCCGTACTGGCTTTCTGATCATTCTGACAGAAGAGTTTAGACCCTTGTCTATCCCACTAAAATCATCTTTTAGTTAAGTGCAGCTCTTTGCACTAGGAAGTGGATGAACACATGCCCTTTATAAATAATCAAAGGCTTAAATGCAATCTCATGATACTTCTGATGTAAAACACGCTTTTGCAAGTCGGTTTAATATTATACATAGCTTTCACAGAGCTTTGCTTCCAAATATAATCCCAGAACCAGTATCACACGGCAAATTATTCTCTCGCTCAATTTGCTTTGGACAATACTGCGTTAGACATTGGCAGGCATAGGGGTTGAAGGGAAAAAGAAGGCTCTGCTAAATAAAGGATTGTTTTATAGATGGTAAACTCAAAGCAGATAAGTGACAGGAATAAAGTCACAGTTAATAAGCAAGGAAACTTCCTGAATGGTCTTCTCGGCCTGGTGAACTAAATATTTAAAGAACAGTCACTGTAAGTTGGAAAGAGGACAGGTCTTTCTGAAAGAGAGCTTTCTAGTAAAGTAGAGGTCTGTTAATGTAGTAAGCATATAAGAATACTTGGCACAAAAAGGTCGCATGCAGGTCATTTCAAAACAGATGGTGATAGGTTGTGAGTGATGCAAACAGCTTAATGGGATAATTCGCCCAAAAATGAAAATGATCCCATGATTTACTCACCCCCAGGGCATCATAGGTGGAGGGCTGTGCGATATGGGCAAAAGAAACCTATCAAGATTTTCTTGAACAATATTGCGATTTTGATTTTAATCCAGATTTGAACACAGACAGACTGAATCTGTGGTTACAGTGTGAATCTGAAACATATTTCAAAAGAAAAACAATTAGATCTTTATCAAAGACCTGTAGCATGTCTCTAAAACAGACATAAAATAAAATAAAAATGACATGTGTGTGTGAGCATGTGCGCCGTCAAACTTAAGCAATGCCAAATTCAGACTGCATGATTTTAGCCCCGATTTTGACTCGCTAACAGGTTTTGAGAAATCGCAGACAAATGCCTGAAATCACAGGCAAATCGGTGATCATTCACGTGAGTAACAATCACACAGTGTGAACTATCAAAGACGTGATCTGAGAGAATTGCATATGAGTCGCAAACACCCTTGAGATTTTTGGCATGCTAAGATGCTAATAATATCGGCGATTACCTACAGCCAATGAGAGAGCAGCATCCACTAGTATGGGTATCTGCAGGCCAGCGGGAGGTTGGGGAAGAAGTTAAAAGCGCATTTATTTGGACCCAAGAAATGGAGGAAAACCTAGTGTCAATTTTGCAGGCGCACCTGTGTCTGTTTGACATGTCATCTGAGCAATATCACAACCGGGTTGAAAAAGAAAAAAGTTGAGGAGAAATTGCGAGTTCCCTTCTAAGTCAGGTGAGCAAAATAAGTACATTTTACCCCACTAAAGGTGTCTTTTTCATTATGTAGTTAATAACAAATGATATACTACATGAACTCGCGTTGTTTCCATGTCATTTCTTGCATGTGATTGGTTGTAAGATGCAGTTTGGCCAAAGTTGTTGGTGATTCTTCCTATTGTAAAGTCATGCAGCATGAAACCTCGTCGCCAATCCATATTGCAGTGTAAATACAGCAACGACAGAATGCTAACCTAGATAGTCATGCAGTGTGAAAACATCTATGACACGACTACTTTGAAAATCGTGCAGTCTGAACTCATCATAAGGCTCCAATGTTCTGCTTGACCAAATATCAGAAGCAGTTGCGTGTGTGTTCACAGATTTGTAGACCTCTTTGTGACGCTGCCATGAATTAGGTCGTTCACATATCGCGTCTTTTGCACGCACAAGTCCATTATTTCCAATGGAGGAGTGTGGATTCCATGCACACACTTTCCACACGCGTTTAGACACAATATATGACTGACTTACAAATTACCTGGTTCTGCCATACATCAGCCTTCCTGTATCCAAAGTAACTTAATCCCATACCACAGACTTTGACTTTTTTGGCACCAAGTCCTCCTGTGCTGAACTCATCATCCCTGTATACCAGGGGTGTACAAACTCAGTCCTGAAGGGCCAGTGTTCTGCTGAGTTTAGCTACAACTTGCTTCAACACACCTGCCAGGAAGTTTTTAGTATATCTAGTAAGAGCTTGAATAGCTGGTTCATGTGTGTTTGATTAGGGTTGGAGCTAAGCTCTCCAGGATACTGGCCCTCCAGGACCGTTTGGACACCCCTGCTGTTCAGTCTCCTGTTCTCGCGCCTTGTTTAGACGCAATGCGTTATGAATGATTGGTTCAAATCCCATACTGCGGGGGGAAATTGAGCTGTAAGGCGATTTAGAAATCACACATGTCCAAATTGTGATTTTGATATGATTTCAATTAATTGCACAGTCCTAGTGTATAGGACTGAGTTCTTTCAGTCTAATCCAATCTGAGTCATTTTTACTTTTCTTGGACCTTTCCAGGACAACAATAACCATGTTTGGCTGATTATTATCAGTAGTCCACTAAAGTGCATTTATCCATAATAAAAAAGTTCCACACCGTGTTCTGGGAGGTGAATAAAGGTCACCTTTACTGAATCCACTCATTTTTGTAAGAAAAATATCCATATTTAAAACTTCATAAACCATTTTGTGTAACTTCCAGCCAGCATCCTCCATCATCTTCTTCTCCTTCTTTTGAGGTGCATGTTTTGGTGCATTAGCACCATCATCAGCTGGACAGGACTGTGTTTTGTCTGTCTTCCACACTGTTTCTGCTTTTATTTTAACTTTATGCTCAAGATATAGAAAAACACAGTCCTGTCCAGCTGATGGCACTAAAGTGTTTGTTTTAACGGCACAAACCAGCACAAATCGGGCACAAACGAATGACACCAGTTTGGTGCGATTTAAAGGAAATAGGGTAGAGAGTGACGTTACGGCTCCCGAAATATTTTGCTTATATCTAAACGAGGAAAACAGATACAGTGTTTGTTTTAACGGCACAAACCAGCACAAATCGAGCACAAACGACCTGTGCTGATTTGAAGGGATTTGAGGAACATGGGGTGGAAAGTGACGTCACATGGTCAAAAAAATAATGCTTAATATCTCAGACCCCAAACCAGCAGAAACGTTCATTTTTGCAGCACAAACATAGCACAAACGAATGGCATAGTTTGGGGGGTTATTTGCAATATAATATAATTTGATTCGATTGAAAGAAGAAAATTATATGCACAATTAAATCATTTTCATTTTTGGGTGAACTAACCCTTTATTGAATGGCTAGATCTCACAATGCGCACATTAATAGTTCACAGCTTAAAATGAGAACATTTTAATGAGAACTGCTGATCAGCTCAAACAAACTGTGCAATGGGCTAAATATTTTCCTACATGACCATGAAAAAAATCCCATAAATGTAATGAATCATTTAATTTCATTATAATGTTTACTCGTAACAATCTTATGCCAGTTATTGTTCTCAATTTTAGGCAAGGTCTCGTGAGCAATGTGTTGAGATTTGTTGGAAAAATGCTGACAGACAGTCCCGTCGACAAGGAACGTGTTTTTATCATATGCTTCTACCTTACTGATGACACCATAGCAGTCTTTGAACCTCCACAGAGGAACTCCGGTATGGTCAACCTGTTCGTATGAATTCAGTTCATAAAAAATAAACATTTAAATTCTGCTGAATGTTTTTATATTGCTCATGTGATGAAGGTGTAATCGGGGGTAAGTTCTTGGAGAGAGGGCGAGTGAAGAAGCCAGGACAGGAGCTGTTTAAGTGTGAGATGTCAGAGTATTTCACAGCTCAGGATTTGTATGTTGGAGCTCATCTGCTTCTGAACAGTCAACCTTTCCAGCTGCTGGATGCTGACGATTTTACATTCAGCTATATGGAGCAGCATGCAGATGAGGTAACACACAAAAACCATATCGTTGTTTCACTTTTCAGCCTGTTTTAATAAATGCTGCTGAGCAAAATATCTAACTTTTGCTAAGTTGTGCCAAGATATATGTCTCTATATAGAATCTCCATTAAAAGTCCTTCACTTATTTTTCTCAATTATTTAGTTCCCCAAGGCCAACATTGGCACCATCATTAGCAAGGTGAAATCCATCAGTGAGGAACAGCAGAAGACAGTAAAACAGTTTTTCACGATGAGTGACCCAAGCAGCGCTGGTTTTCTTCCATATGAGTCATTCAGGTAAGGAGCTGGCCAAAAATACACAAATAAAAGACACATAACATCTTGTTCCTGTCTGCCATATATTATATAGATATACCAAGTGAGATTCTGGATCAGTTTCACTGATTCTGAGATTTAATTATGGGCATGATTACTTGCAGAAGTTCAAAGTTTTTTGTAAAGTGATTGGTGCAATAGACCTGCAGGCAAAACATGTTAAGATTACTTTTGTTTTAATTCACAAACATTTAGATGACCTTTCAAAACAACAAACAGCAGGTTTTGTGCATTTGTGATTCACATACAGCACCCGCTGTCAGATTTGAAGCACTAAAACCAGCAAACAGTGTAAAACGGGTGGCATGATTAATGTATGAGGACAGTGATATTACCACTCAGAAAATAGTGATAGAAATGCATTCATTCATTCATTTTCCTTCGGCTTAGTCCCTTTATTAATCAGGGGTCGCCACAGCGGAATGAACTGCCAACTTATGTTTTATTTAGCATATGTTTTACACAGCGGATGCCCTTCCAGCTGCAACCCAGTACTGGGAAACATCCATGCGCACACACACACACACACACGTTTGTTTTTGTGAAAAGTGAGTACATTACATAGGGTTCCATTCATTTTATACAGATCAAACCCTATATTATATTGCCCTCACCCCACCCTACCCCTAAACCCAACCATCACAGGAGACAGTGTACAGCTTTACTCCCTGAAAAATCTCATCCTGTGTGATTTATAAGCTTTTTGAGAAGTGAGGACGTCACCAATGCCCTCATATTTCACCTCCTTTTTGTAATACCTGTGTCATACCTATGTCGTTATACAGATTTGTGTCCTGATATGTCACAAAAACACGTACACACACACACACACACACTCTCATACACTACGATCAATTTAGCTTATTCAATTCACCTGTACCGCATGTCTTTGGACTGTGGGGGAAACCGGAGCACCCGGAGGAAACCCACGCAAACACGGGGAGAACATGCAAACTCCACACAGAAATGTCAACTGACCCAGCCAGGACTCGAACCAGCAACCTTCTTGCTGTGAGGTGACAGTGCTACTCACTGAGCCACTGTGCCGCCGTGATAGAAATTATTAGGAGCAATAATATGTGACAAATTCAGTTGGTCTGACACATTTTCTGAGCTTTTCACAAGTTATGAATTGATAAGTTCAGCCCAGCACATTGTTTTTTATATTTGATAAGTTCAGTCACAAAATATGTCACAACACAGTTTTTTATGGTTATTTAAAAAAGACAGTGTGTAGGCTTATTACTTCTGATTCTGACCAAACAAACAGAGCCAAATTACTAGTGTGAAAACTTTTAACATCATTACTACATTAGTTTAGGTACAAAGCTGGTTAAAAAAATGGATAAAAAGCCTAGTTTTTGTGATCTAGGTGGGTGTTAATGGGATGTGACATCACATGAAAACTCTGAACAGAACTGAAAAATCAAGCACAAGTCATGCCAGGTTAAGCACGGATTATGTTTAGAAATAAGTAAACTGTATAGTTAATACATTACTACTGGGTGTAATGAGATACAAAGTAACAAGTTACTTTAATTAAATAACTTATCCATTAAACAACTAAAGTAATGGATTACTAGGTAATTTAATTTACTTACCAATAGCAGTAAATACTGAAAATACACTCAGATCTGTATACGTCAGTTCAGAAAAGCAGACTATTTGTATTTTTGTTATATGAATAGATTTTGCATAATAATTAAATTTTTGAACTAAAGAAGGTTACGTTTATCAATACAGCTGCATTCTTAAGAAACAATGATTTGACTCAGAAAATGCTTCATGAAAATATATAAATGCAGAGAAGCAGAATAATGAATATTTTCCTTTTCAGGTATTTTGCAGAATTATTGTATTTTTCAGCTAAAGAAAGCTACATTTGTCAGACAATTACACATGCTGAAGAAACAATGAAGATATTAATGAAAATATATGGAATGTACTGTATGAAAAAGATGTCTGAAACAATTTGTTATACTTTTGTTTTTTGTCATTCTGTTTAACTAAAGAATGTGATGTTTTTTTTATTAAAATGCTTAAGCATTTCATGTTTTTATGAAGCTTAAAGGCCATGTTTGACTCAAAGTTTAAGAATGAAAAGTTTAATTTCTATTATATATGAATTGGAATTGGAATTAGCACTGAGTCAAGTAATTCAATTCCCTATTGAGTATTGAAATTACTTTTCAGACATAGTAATTAGAACTGTAATTCAAATACAATTTGAATAATGTAATTGCCAATGAAGGAGTTTGCATGTTCTCCCCGCGTTCGCGTGGGTTTCCTCTGGGTGCTCCAGTTTCCCCCACAAGTCCAAAAACATGTGCTACAGGTGAATTGGGTGAGCTAAATTGTCCGTAGTGTATGTGTGTGAATGAGTGTGTATGGACGTTTCCCAGTGATGGGTTGCAGCTGAAAGGGCATCCGCTGCATAAAAAATTGCTGGATAGGTTGGCGGTTCATTCCGCTGTGGCGACCCCAGAATAATAAAGGGACTAAGCCGAAAAAAAAAAGGAATGAATGAATGAATGGCCAATGAATTACATTTTTAAAGTAATTAAACCAACACATCACTGTTTTGTCACAGAAAAACAATTAGTTAAATAAAGAGAGTAAAAGCTGCGGGTTACCCCTTCAGTTTGAGACAGTGATTGAGTAAATGTCTGTGTTGTTTCCAGGACTCTGTTGGCAGATCTGGATGTGGAGTTGTCTGAACATGAGATCATGACACTCGGTCGTGTTTATTCGGTGCGGCAGCAGCCAGAGGTGGACGTGGGTCTCATGCTTGCTGTGGCTCAGGATCATCTGAAGAAGAAAAACTTTGAGAAGTTCTCAGAAATGATCCAAGCTTTCACACATGAGGACCGGGACAGGTAGAGCTTGATCATTTTCAGTTTCAGTCTTAAATTCTGAGCCTTTAAAATATAAGAATCAGCTTAGCCCTCAGCTTAAAGCTTCTTTAAATACCGATAACACTAACATTTCACTAAAACTTCACTAAAATGTATGGTAAAACGAGTGCTGGGCTAAGGTTAATCACATTCAAAATAAAAGTTTGATTTGACATAATATATGTGAGTAAATTATTTATGTAATTATACTGAGCCTGGTTTCTCTCAAGAATTTTTTTTGTCCTTCACTTTTGTCAATTCTCGCCACTGTCGCCACTGGTTTGCTTGGTTTGGGACTTGTGGAGCTGCGCATCAATGGATTTGATCTTCAGTGTTTGGACTTTCAGCAGTAAAATTTAAACCACACTGAACTGAACTAAACTGAACTTCAACTCTGAAAACTGCACTGACACAATTTCAATTTACTAGAACTTCTATGTTAAGCTGCTTTGACACAATCTACATTGTAAAATCGCTATAGAAATAAACATGAATTTAATTTAATATGTGTATTGCTTATTTGTGATACACATAAATAAAATCAAAACTATACAAAACATAGATATTTACATTTATATATAATTCATATTATATACATATATCATTTATATCTAAATATAAATAAACATTTTCTCAAATATATGCATGTGTGTATTTATATATACATAATAAATATACATAGTACACACACATACAGTTGTGTTCAAAATTATACAACCCCCTGAATTATTAGCCCCCCTGTTTATTTTTTCCCCAATTTCTGTTTAACGGAGAGATGTTTTCAACACATTTCTAAACATAATAGTTTTAATAACTCATTTCTGATAACTGATTTATTTTATCTTTGTCATGATGACAGTAAATAATATTTTACTAGATATTTTTCAAGACACTTCTATACAGCTTAAAGTGACATTTTAAGGCTTAAATAGGTTAATTAGGTTAACTAGGCAGGTTAGGTTAATTAGGCAAGTTATTGTATAATGATGGTTTGTTCTGTATACTATTGAAAAAATATATAGTTTAAAGGGGCTAATAATTTTGACCTTAAAATGGGTTTTAAAAAATTCAAAACTGCTTTTATTCTAGCCAAAATAAAACAAATAAGACATTTTCCTGAAGAAAAAAACATTATCAGACATACTGTGAAAATTTCCTTGCTCTGTTAAACATAATTTGGGAAATATTTAAAAAAGGAAAAAAAAAATCAAAGGGGGTTGAATAATTCTGATTGCAACTGTACATGAAGTCAAAACAAACTCTTATTTTGGACGCAATTAATTGCAATTAATCGTTGCCCAACACTTTGCTTTTTTTATTAAAATAAATTAAAATTTATCTTTGATTACATTTGTATTGCTAAAAATGTTAAAATGTTTTTTTTTTTTTTTTATGTGGTCTAATAGTTTTGGAACCCACTGCATTTAAATATTTAATCTCATGAAATGAAATATATGTATTCCATTCTAAACTTCATCTTCAATATGACCGCATGCATAAAATTATGTATAAAATCAACACTGACATAAACATGCCTTCATACAAAACCACGAAAGCATATTGCACGTTTTTCAGGGACACAAACTCACAGTTCTTCAGAGAGTCACACAGTCACCCTTAACAATCACGCAGAGGCAGAATAAGCATCAATCTGCTTTAGATTGAGGGGGTGCGATTAGTTCCAGCGGCTCAACTGAAGCATTGGAAACAGATGAAGACCTGTGGCTTGTTGCAGGCAGGGGAAATGGATGAGGAAGAAAGCCGACAGGTCAACGTGCTTGTCCTGTTTATGTGGCCCTGTGGAAAGTCGACTTATTTTACGATGTTCAATATGTCCAGAAAATAACCAAGCTGGAATGTGTGCACGTCTGTCGTGAACTGCATAGAAAGACTGTAAACTGCGTGAATCAGAAATGTATTCATATGGTTTATAATGTGGAGAAGTTTGGGGTCAGTAGTACTTTTTTAAAGACATTTATATACTTTATGAACACAGTAAAGATTGAAATAGTTAATAATGGTTAATTGTTTTAAATAGCTTTTTCCTTTTTAGCTTTTAATTCATTTAATTATCTTATACAAAAAATGATCATGTGAAACTGAATATTGACTACTCAAATTCAGTTTTGCAGTTATATTTGATCGATTTACTAAATTAATGTGCTGTTAAAGCTTTTATGTTTTTAAGTTAAAGTTTAAATGATTTTGTTTTTATTATATTTTATTTTAATATTTTTGTTTCAATTATTTTATTTTCAAATGTACTTTGTAAATGTAAAGTTGGTTGTACTCATTCCGGTTTAACTCATCTTTTTATTCGTTTTTGTATTTTAATATTTCTTTAATGATTTATTATTTTATTTTTTTGTTTTAGTTTTGAGTTTAATTAAAATAAAACAAAAGTTATCTTCAAATTATTTTTTGTGTGCTTTAATTTTTTAGTTTAGGTTAGTCATTTTATTAGTTTATATGAGCTTTAAATATTTTTATAGTTTTATTTTTAATTAACGATTTAATTATTAATTATAATTACAGTTTAATTCAGCTTTAATGTAGGATAAAAGAAAATGGGAAATATTTAATTTAACATTGAAGTGAAATGTTTCTAATAAATTACAATACATATTTGTTTTGATGGAAAGTTTGTCACTTTCTTTGTATAATGACATTATGTAACGGTTGCCAGCTAGCGAAGTGCTATGCAGGTAAACCTCACTCCTCTGACCTCTAAAGGTGCTCTAGCCACAGGTGCTAGACGCCATGGTCTTTAGCATCCTTGTTAGAGCAACCGAGTCCTATGCAAAGAATCGCCGGTTCCATCGCAGCTCAGGCCAGGTTGGGTGCAGTAGACCGCTGGGTTACATGTGGGGTCATCCAAGATAGAAGTGAGGTTTAGGGGAGGGAGTGTAACGGAGGCCAGCTAGTGAAGTGCTATGCAGGTAAACCTCACTCTTCTAGTGACAGACATGGTCTTTAGCATCCTTGTTAGAGCAACCGACTCCCATGCAAAGAATCACCAGTTTAACACAATTTTATATTTGTGCATATACATTAATTTAGTCAGTACTGAAGCCAAATCAGGGGTGGCACGGTGGCTTAGTGGTAAGCACTGTCGCCTCACAACAAGAAGGTCGCTGGTTTGCATTTCTGTGTGGAGTTTGCATGTTCTTCCTGTGTTGGCGTGGGTTTCCTCCAGGTGCTCCGGTTTCCCCCCCAGTCCAAAGAGATGTACTATAGGTGAATTGAATAAACTAAATTGGCTGTAGTGTATGAGTGTGTGCGAATGAGTATGAATGGGTTGTGGGTGGAAGGGCATCCGCTGCGTAAAAAATATGCTGGAATAGTTGGCGGTTCATTCCGCTGTGGCAACCTCTGAAATAGTGACCGACCTGAAAGAAAAATAATGAATGAATAAGACCAAATCTGGGGCTAATCTAACAAAATAACTTACAATAGCGGTCCAAAAATTTGTACAACCAATTTTATATGTTAGAGAAAAAATTAAAAAACAATTTAAAAATCAAAAAAAATCAAAAACAATTAGTTTTAATTTTTTTTTAAAGTAAAACAAAAGTGATTTTTTTCATTAGTTACTATAATAACCCTGACTCATTTCTCTTTTTGTCTCTCTTCTGTCCACTCATTTGTCTCTGTAGATGTGGCCAGCTCTCGTCTAAAGAGGCCCGGATCATCTGTAAGGCTTTTCGACTGCCCCTGTCTGATGACCTGCTAAGAGCTCTTCTGGAGAAGTAGGGTCAACAGAGCACAACCCTCATTCATTATCCGTGAATCATTTCACCACAACGCCTCTAAATCTCCTGCGTCTCTCATGTTCACATCCAGGTTTGCAGGCGAGTGGGAGAAGATTGACTATCACGCTTTTCTATCCGGAATCAACTGGAGAGAAAACCCCGTCCCCGCTGTGCTTCCAGAGGACACTGTAAAGGTGAGCTTGAATGAAGAATGTTATTAAAATAGTACATTTGGTCTAAATATACATTCATGCATTTGGTGCTTTTATCTAAGGTGACTTACGTTGCTATAAAGGTACATGTTTCATCAGTGCTTGCTTTCAATGGGAAATAAACCCAAAACATTCACATAGCTCGCCCCATGCTCTGTTTGAGCTATAGGAAACCCAAATGGTATATTTTAAATATACAAAAAAGGCAAAACATTTATTTTCTAAAATATATTGTAGAGATATATTTACATAAATATATATATTTTTAATATAGATTTTTGGCTATTTTTTTATATGTATATGAACAAAATATATATTTTCAGCTCTTAAAAATGTGATATTCCCTATTTATTTTCTAAGAAGACATTTTTAAATAATGTC
Organism: Danio kyathit; assembly: GCA_903798195.1. NCBI lineage: Eukaryota > Metazoa > Chordata > Actinopteri > Cypriniformes > Danionidae > Danio > Danio kyathit. Next base: position 41,573,826 of record LR812527.1, on the reverse strand, counting down.
TAAAATAGCTAAAGGAAGGAACATTCTTAAAAATAATAATAAAATAAACTCTTTATTACTTGTAGACAAAAGTTATAGCTACAGTTGAAGTCAAAATTATTAGTCCACCTGTGATTTTTGTGTTTTTCTTTTTCAATATGTTTCCAAATTATGTTAAACAGAGCAAGGAATTTTTCACTGTATTTCCTTCTAACTTTTCTTCTGGAGAAAGTCTTATTTGTTTTATTTAGGCTAGAATAAAAGCAGTTTTTATTTATTTTTTAAACCAATTTAAGATCAATATTATTAAGCTATTTCTTTTCTGATTTTCTTCAGAACAAACCATCCTTAGAGGTGGGCTAATAATTCAGGAGGGCTAATAATTCTTCAATTATTGAACACACAGGACTTCAACTGTATATTTGTTTAGACGTACTTAAGTTAATATATATATTTCTGCAATTTTTTTTTTACTTTAATTTATAAATACTTCAGATCTCCATCCACATTCTGTTGAAAGATTGGAAATGGACTGTTTTGGCACTGAAACAGTTTCATAAGAGCCCCTATTATGCATTAAAAAAGGTCCTATTTTAGTTTTGGGGGTCTCCAACAAGAGGCTGATATGCATGCAAGATCAAAAAACACTTTCATTGTCTTATAATAAGCATTTATTTTTACCTAATTATCCCAGCGACTCCCATATGATTTGTTCAGCAATTCATTTGTTCCCAAACCCCTTCTTAGCGCGATGCTAAACTGCGCTGATTGTACCGATGACCCAGTCTGTTGCGATTGGTCAGCTGCATTCAGCGTGAGACTTACATGAGTGAGCTATAGACTATAAAAGGTGTGAGCCCAATGCAGGAGTACATTAAAGCAATGCAGTTAAACACCAGCATATTGCTCTATTCTTAACCATAAGTAAAAATAACGACACACGTTTAGTATTAATCCACACCGTGGCAAAAGCTGAACTATTCTGAAACTTGACCACCGCACATGTGTAGGAACAGCTGAAGGTGGCCATAGCAACGACCAAAGCATTTAAATCCGTAAACAAAGCGGCACGCACCATGTTTTCAATGTGGCTTTGGACGCGATATGTGAACATAAAGAGTTAACCAGATACAGTACAAGCCACTTGGAGCGATTACAAGTAACAACACAATTAAATACATATTTTGCAAGCTAAAAAATAAGGAGGCAACCATTTTAATCGCACTTACTTACACTTGTGAAATGGAGAAAGAAACTGATCCATGAGCTGTGTACTGTAAAGTTTCTGTTAAGCTACATAAGTAGTCTTTTCTGATCCTTTCTTTATAACAAACAGCCGATGAATCCCCTGTTGCAGGGTAGATTATTGCATTAATCTTTGGTATTGTTTCGTGTCGATGTCGATATCTATATTTTTAAACAAGGTGCACTTTCAGATTTACCCTCAGCTGGATATTTTCCTTCACTTAGAGGTGTGTTGCACACTGCATGGAAGGTCATTTTCAAAAACCCATAATAGGGGCTCTTTAAAAAATTTATTTCGGTATGCGAAGGTTGAAATAGGTTTTAAATACATGCTAATTATTCTGCATTTTGTAACTTAAATGAAAATATATTTCATTGAGGCTCTAAGTTACAAAATACTATATAATTAGCGTAGAATTAAAACCTATTTTATCCCCCAAAAGAAACGAAAGAAAGAAAGAAAGAAAGAAAGAAAGAAAGAAAGAAAGAAAGAAAGAAAGAAAGAAAGAAAGAAAGAAAGAAAGAAAGAAAGAAAGAAAGAAAAAGTCATGACCGTATGGGAAGCTTTATGTTCTGTCACCAAACACACAGTTTAAGATGTGTTTTGCTGAAACAGCCACATGCACATGACAGTGTTAGTGTCAGGGTCCAGGCCCTGGTCACCTGCGGGCCCCACAGGCTTCAAGCAGCTCCAAGCCTCATCTCAAGTAAATCAGCCTAGGGAAAAAACCCACTCAACAACTACTCTGAAGTGGAGCTTTTATTACAGCGCAGTAATTTCGCATGCCTCCTTGGAGCCTAAGCAAAACCATCTGCTCACTTTGACTCGCATTGAGGAGACCTCCAGTTCTGCAAAGGCAAGACTCTGCAGGTGAACAAGGGGAAAAAACATTAACTAATGCTTATCTTCATATTAGCCCAGCTGACTGATCACATTAGGAACTGCACATTTGTTTAGTATTTTGTTCAAATAAGACATTGCTGAATTAATTATGCACTAATTTGTTTAGATTTCAAGCTAACTAACACTGAAGAAAATTAGGTTCAAAATCCGTGTTAATTTTCAGATTTTTTTAGGGTCAAAGGTTTTACTGATAGGATTCTTATAGAATAAAATTTAGCATATAATTAGGCAAAGTATGAACATATCCCTCTGTAAAAACCTTCAGAATACAGATATGAATAAAACAGTGGCATTTGGTGAACGTATTGCTGAAGTGGAGATCTATTGTTTCGTGCAGATGCCTTTAAAAAATGTATTGAAATTGAAGTTTACAAACACAAATTCTAAAGTGCTACTGTAAAAAGATTAATTACTTGACTTGACCAAGACAAGCTGACTTTACTTTTAAAAAAAGTGAGTAATAACACTTTAAATTGACTTAATTTTAATAATTATGCACATGGTTAATTTACTTTACAGTTCTACAGTTAACTAATCGTTTTTAAAGTGCAAAAAAATAATGTTTTAGATCTTTTTTTTTCTATTAACCTGAAGCACTTTATGAATTGCCCAAAATCTCAAAAACTGAAAAATGAATGAAAAAAGAAAATCTTTTTCCCCTGCAGTGTCTCGCCATAATTAACCAGCAGGGGGCATGAGCTCTCGATTTGCCCCTATCCTTTTTCCACACACTGTAAAAAATGCTGGGTTCCACATAATCGGCTTGTTTTAAATTAGCTTGAACAATCAACAAATGTTATTTTTTTTGAGTGTATGTGACGATTCTTTTTCGACATTTCAAATTCTAGTTTTCACTTCTAAGTTATGGGAACTTGAATTTCTATTCAAAAGAACTATTTTTTTTGTTCGAGATTATTTTGTATCCTCTACAGTATAGTAATATTCAACACATCCACCTTGCTTGACTTGCTTCAGATATTTGTTGTTATTCATGGTCTGCTAAATTTGGTAATTCTAATAAGTTATCTTCTAATATTGTACCCATAATTTGAAAACAATTCATTGATTGTTTAGTTAAATAGAATTTTTTCCTATAATTCTCACAAAAGCATCATGGGGCTAGCATCATGGATAGTTGCGTTCTGCTATATTTTCCATTTTATCGCGGCGTGGAGGATTGGATGAAGCAATTTGTATCCATGCAGAAGCAAGATTTATCCATGAGAAGCAAAACAGACTGCAATTCTTTGTTTTGTTTTTCTTTCTCTTTTTTTGATTTGCTTGTTCATTTTCTGTAGCTCATTTCACATTGTTTATTGACTGTTAAATCTGCCAGTTTCCAGCCATTTCCCGTAGCCCTCATTTAACCTAAACTGGCAGTCATCACAATGGTGAATTACCTTGCATTTTTTTGTATGCAAAGGCAAAGGCGTACCTCAAAAACACTGTGAAATGATTGATCAGTCCATATAATCGTTCTAGTCTAGTGTATATAGTCATTTTTCATAAAACCACATGAAGAATTATACACTCACCGGCCACTTTATTAGGTACACCTGTCCAACTGCTCGTTAACGCAAATTTCTAAGCAGCCAATCACATGGCAGCAACTCAATGCATTTAGGCATGTAGACATGGTCAAGACGATCTGCTGCAGTTCAAACTGAGCATCAGAATGGGGAAAAAAGGGGATTTAAGTGACTTTAAACGTGGCATGGTTGTTAGTGCCAGACGGGCTGGTCTGAGTATTTCAGAAACTGCTGATCTTCACGCACAACCATCTCTAGGGTTTCCAGAGAATGGTCCAAAAAAGAGAAAATATCCAGTGAGCGGCAGATCTGTGGGCGCAAATGCCTTGTTGATGCCAGAGGTCAGAGGAGAATGGCCAGACTGGTTTGAGCTGATAGAAAGACAACAGTAACTCAAATAACCACTCGTTACAATCGAGGTATGCAGAAGAGCATCTCTGAACGCACAACACGTCCAACTTTGAGGTGGATGGGCTGGAGCAGCAGAAGACCACACTGGGTGCCACTCCTGTCAGCTAAGAACAGGAAACTGAGGCTACAATTCACACAGGCTCACCAAAATTGGACAATAGAAGATTGGAAAAATGTTGCCTGGTCTGATGAGTATCAAGTTCTGCTGTGACATTCGCATGGTAGGGTCAAAATTTGGCATCAATAAAATAAAAGCATGGATCCATCCTGCCTTGTATCAATGGTTCAGGCTGGAGGTGGTGGTGTAATGGTGTGGGGGATATTTTCTTGGCACACTTTGGGCCTGTTAGTACCAGTTGAGCATTGTGTCAATGCCACAGCCTACCTGAGGATTGTTGCTGACCCTGTCCATCCCTTTATGACCACAGTGTACCCATCTTCTGATGGCTACTTCCAGCAGGATAACGTGCCATGTCATAAAGCACAAATCATCTCAGACTGGTTTCTTGAACATGACAATGAGTTCACTGTACTCAAATGGCCTCCACAGTCACCAGATATCAATCCAAGTGAGCACCTTTTGGATGTGGTGGAACGGGAGATTTGCATCATGGATGTGCAGCCGACAAATTTGCAGCAACTGCGTGACACTATCATATAAATTTGTACCAAAATCTCTGAGGAATATTTCCAGTACCTTGTTGAATCTATGCCACAAATGATTAAGGCAGTTCTGAAAGCAAAAGTGGGTCCAACCTGGTACTAGTAAGGTGTACCTAATAAAATGGCCAGTAAGTGTATATACTTACTATATGCTACAAATTACAAGTTAACCAGATCATTGTGATGTTTAAATATAAATATGCCGGACAAAATATTTTGATCTATAAACTATTTTTACACTTAATGACATTGTAGTCAGAGTCTTTTAGTAGTAAATCATGGTAAAATATATAATATTTATGATGTACTCGTTGAGAGGTTGTGAAATCTCTCAAAATAACGATGTAAGCTTTAGTTTGTTATTTGAACTATTTTTGAACTATTTTCAAGGTAAAAAAACAAACATTGCAGCTTTTTTGTCCTTCGATACCCAAAGTTTGAGAATCAAGAGTAAGTTGTGAGTTTGAACCATTTTCACAGTTCAAAAGTGTGTGTATATGATTACACTTATTTATGACAGCATGTCAGAATATGATCTAGCATATTTCATCACACTACAACATTTACTACGTTCAAAACACACAAAACTGTCCCCCTTTTTGAATTCATAGTCAATAACATTGAATATTCCAATGATATATAGACTGCTGAACTAAAAATGTCCCCCGTTTTGCTTTCACAAATCTGGTCACCTTAACATATTGAGCCATAAAAATCTTATCTGCGGCAATGCTTTCTAAAAGACGATTAAGGCTCTGATTTACTGAAGGACGCAACGTCGTTAAACATTTGTCATACATTTTTAAATAGCAAGTACAAGACATTTACCATGTGCTAAAGTCAATCTGGCCTGATAAATCTAGCTCTCAGTGCACCTTAATTTCCAGAGACGTGCCAGCGAAACACATGTGCGCTCCAGGAGCCTCTGCGAACTGTTTCTCAAAGCCTGTCGTGCTGTTGTTTTTAGTTTGACGCAGACTGGAGAGGAGAAGCTCCAGAGCCTGCAGTGAAAACCATCAACTACTCCCTCTTACTGGAGGACGTCTTTGGCAGCGCCACAAACATTAATGACAGCTAAGAACGGCCTGATGGGATCCTCAAAAGCATGAGAGAAGAAGTCAAGAAGTCTGCAGCACTTTGTGCACCGCATTGATTAAACTCACATTGTTGCATGCTGTCGTTTCTGTTGTGTTGCGTGAATGTCATAATGCAGTTTATGTGTGTTTTGTCTTGTTATTTATTCCACTTAAAATCAAAAACATGCTGGAATGAGAGAGCCGTTTGGGACCATGTGGAGCAGTTAAAAATATGAGCCGCTAAATCAAACCATACTTCATATCCAGGCAGACGGACATGCACATTTGCTGTTATTATGTGGATAAAGCTGTCAATATAATACGACAACATGCCTTTGGCCATATGAGAGAATTTAACTGGCCCGCTATATAGTCATATTCCCCAAATGTCTTTTTATGATTGGCTTGAAGGAAAGCGAGTGTTTTTCCCATGATAAAAAGGAAATCGTCTTTATTTTATATCCCGCGTTGGCTGTTCGCACTCATGTATTGGCACATTATGCAATTGATAAATGCTGATGCTGTATATAAAAAGACATGTCGAGCGTGTCTGTAATCAGAGCTTTTGTGATCAAGGCCTCGGTTCCCGGCCAAGACAGAAAGAAGTGCATTACATCACAGCAGGCATTATCAAGTCTTCATTCCTAGCCTTCACACTTACTAAAATATTAGCCTCATGAGTTAGCAGGCTTCTGTCCGAAACACAAAGGCTCACGTATGGAGGACATTTTTAGCCTGGCTCCAGTGAATGGGGAATGAGGCCACACTTTGATATCCCAGACTGTAACAATGACCCCCGGTTACATCTGGTATTAACATCCATTTCTGTGGTCAGCACTTAATACCGACGAAAAGAAAAAGGTCCAAATTGGGATCTGGTCAGACAAACCACATTCTGAAGTCGTTAAAAATCATGTGGCAACATTGTAGGGAAAATGATAGTGTGTCACAGGCAATAACGAGAAACTGATCTGCAAATCCAAATCTACCAAATAAATGCACATCATCTTTAAAGATCTATATAATGTGAATGATGCTCAGTTTTTTGCAGTAATTATTTTACTTATTAAGGGGCTGTTCGCATATTGCATATCTAAAACACATATTGCATCTAAAAAGAGAGATTATGCAGCGCCATTGATGCCCTCCAAGACCTGTGAAGAAATTATGCCAAGGTATCCATAATCCTGGACCAGGCCGTATCCTGAGCTGATGCTGTGGCGGTCATGGAGGAGCGGAGAGCATGAGGCTGATTCCTGAAAGACCCAAGTGACAGACAAGTCTTCACATTGATGCCGTGGGCCAGCCTGATTACCCGCCGGTGTCCTACTCACACCTGCAGCTTCTCCACGATGGACGTCCAGCGTTCTTCAGTCTCCGGTGCAGCTCTGCACAGGAAGTCGGCCAGAGGAGAAATTGTCGTGCCCAACAGAGCCTGCTTCTCTCAAGGTTTTTTCCTTCACTTCGTCGATTGGTAAAGTTTGTTCCTCGACACTGTCGCCACTGGCTTGCTTGGTTGGGACTTGTGGAGCTGCGCATCGATGGATTTGCTTTTCAGTGTTTGAACTTTCAGCAATGAAATTTAAACCACACTGAACTGAACTAAACTGAACTTCAACTCTGAAAACTGGACTGACACCGTTTCAATTTACTAGAACTTCTGTGTTAAGCTGCTTTGACACAATCTACATTGTAAAAGCGCTATAGAAATAAACATGAATTGAATTGAATTCAAACTTGTGGAAAACATGATGCACACGATTTCCTTCACCAATTTCAACATGTTTTTGAGCTTGTGCTAAGCAACCATCAGCCATGCTCTTCGAGGAATCACCCCTGACAAACCTTTGCTGTGGCTCTGATACAAGTTTTATTAATGGAGAAAATTGAAAATCTCTGCCGTGTTGGATGCTCTGCATTCGTCTGATGTAATTAGTCCATCGTCATGTGTAATGTGTGAAGCTGATTGGTTGGTTCTTGTCGCATGATGTGCGGAGTGCTTGTAGCATTCTGAAAAGTTCACATGCTTTCAACTCGCTGCGCTGTAGGTGCGCATGTAAAAAGTGAGCGCACTGCACCAAGTCAAAGACTATAGAATAAACAAGACGTGTCACTCATATAGTTTTGAATGGGGAAAGTGTAACAGTCAATATGGAGAATGAAGCCCCGCCTACTAATACAGGAGCCAATCATCGTTGCTATAGACTGACAGACACATCCACATAAAGCTTGAAATCTCTACTTTTAAATGAACCCACTACACTTGAAAACAAAAGTTTTCTGGTTTATTAATCTGTATGAAACGAACGCAAGGTACAATCCGTCCTGTCAAACGCACATCCCATGACACTACTCAAATGCCACAAACTTGTAAACAAAGAGTCACTGCTATTTCTGGAGGAGACTCGCCATCAAGAAGTTGTGAATTACTTCAGAAGACCAGCGCGATCAGATGATCATTATTCAGAGGATGATTAGGTGTAGAACAGCCATAAATGAGGTTGATCACATTCCTTTCGAGTGCGCATGCACGTTAACTTGGGCAACCTGAAAAAAATGAAGATTTTTTTTTTTATTTAAACGTTTGGAAACTAAACTTATGAGACAGATGTTGTTCAATTCTATTAGTGAGTTTAAATATGTAATGTAATCATAAGCTTGCCAAACAGTTTTGGAGAATTTGATGTTTCCCCATTCAGACAGAATGCCTGAGCATACTACCCGAGAGGCGATTCAAAGATGACCACCAAGTGAAATGACTTGCCTTAAAGAGACTTTGACGAAGTGTACATCGCAGCCGCATTGCTCCCTATTTGCGTGTGCATGCCATGCGTCTAGATTTGAAATAATGATCTCAAGCACACAAAAGACGCAATATGTGAATGAACCCTAAGAATTCAGTGCATCATCAGGAGCTACAAGTATTACTTTAGGTGTGTCTTTATATGGTTTCTCAAACGGCAGCTTTTTACTTGCATCACATAAACCAGAGATCATTGTTTCAAAAAATATTCATTTATTCCTTCGGCTTAGTCCCTTTATTCATCAGAGGTCGCCACAGCGGAATGAACTGTCAACTCATCCAGCATACGTTTTGCACAGCGGATGCCCTTCCAGCTGCAACCCAGTACTGGGAAACATCCATACACACTCATTCACACACATACACTACGGCCAATTTAGTTTTTTCAATTCACCTAATTCACTGCGGGGGAAACGGGAGCACCCGGACGAAACCCACGCGAACACAGGGAGAACATGCAAACTCCACTTAGAAATGCCAACTGACAGCCTGGACTCAAACCAGCGACCTTCTTTCTGTGAGGCAACAGTGCTAACCACTGAGCCACCGTCTATCGCCTCCAAATCTGGATTGCTAAAAGTAAAAAAAAAACTTAACTAAATTAGCAAATTTAATTTCTTGGGTGAATTATGCTTTATGAACTATAACCTTAACATTATCATCACAGTTGTTTTCTCGTCTGTCTGGAGCATCACACATTCATTACAGTGAAACAATGAAATCCTAAAAATAATCTTAATTGTGTTATTAACAACAATAATAATTAAAAAAAAATAAAAAATTTTGTTAAAGTGTTGCAATGTATGAAGAAGCACTAACATGCAGGGGGAAAACGTATATTGTACCCATTATTTCTTTTCTCTTTCTACAACTTACTAATATGTCAGCATGTTTTATTAATTTAATAATTAGTTTTATTGAATTGTTTAAAAAGGTATGAATTATTTAAACATGGCCATGATCATTTAAAACAAAGAAATTAATTAAATCAAGGTATAACAAATTCTATACTTGTGATTTTGAAATAAGTAGCATTAGCATTTGTTTCCAAACTGTGGCTTTTGGTTCTTCATTGGTGGCTATGATATAGTGTATTTTTTCTGCATGTACAATGGGCATTTGTGCAGGCCTCCATAGAGCTCAACTCAAACAGAATTCACTTTCAAATCAACTGGCAGGGCGCATTCGCTTGGCAAACCCTAACATGTGCAAAATCTGTGTGTGGAATGTTTTCACCCAGAGTGCTTGGATTCCTATCCTATCCAATTATATCCAATGACCGAATTTCAACCGCATAATTTCAGGTGATGTGACCACGTAATGTTTGTGGCATGACAAAAAGTGTTGAGAGTCTAATTTGAAGGGTCAAATGGGGGTAAGGGAGGTAAGTATCTTGCATACATTTGTAAAAACCCACGGACACCAATTAAAACGTTTAAAGCTACAGCTTTTCAGAACTTTAACCATTGGTGTGTTCATCGTTTTAATATATCCTGCCTCTCGTTTAACTAATGTTTATTCAGTCTCTAGTTGAGTCTCCTTAAGTTTCTGCACAGGAAAATGTAATAAAAGTCTCTAGTGCAAAAGATCTCCAATGAATTTTTTAAAGGTCCATTGGTGGTTGCTGAACATTCTAATTATAGTATTAAAGTCTATTGCTCTAGTTATTAATTCTTTAGCAAATAATTTTTTAGCCAAAGGGGCTTACTGCTACAGACACAGATCCGAGTTCTTGAATATATATAAAAAAAAAAAAAACATTTAACCACTGAACTGCTACTAAGCTGTGGTGGATAGATCAGCACAAAGGCCAAATGATCAAAAAAAGAATGATCTGTTCCCTTAAAGCTGAAAGGTGTATGCTTTTCCACTCCAATTGTTAAAACAGCTATACTGTATATGAGATTAAAGAGAAAACTAAGTTCACCATTTGGAGGTTGATTTTCCCAAAATGTGTCTAAACAAAGTTGTGTTCTGTCCTGACAATAAAATATTGCTGTTTATTTAGGCAGCCAGACACAGCAATAACCCTTCAGCCAATGGCATGTCTTTGAGGTGGAGCTACCCTTTTAACTGACCAATAGCAAACAGGTGGTGTGTTCACAGAAAACTGTTTGAAAACAGTCACACATTTGGTGTGTGTTACTGTAGATCACCACACACGTTTGTTGTTGCAGTCTTACTTCACCAGTTTTGCCATTTTATATTGATATGACATTTTTATGTCCCCCTAATATGAAAACATACTGTTTCTCACTCTCAACTGCTTCCAAACCTTTTTTAAAGAGCCCCTATTATGCATTATAAACAGTCATATTTTGATTTGGGGGGTCTCCAACAACAGGCTGATATGCCTGCAAGGACAAAAAACACTTTCATTGTCTTATAATATACATTTATTTTTACCTAATTATCCCAATGACTCCCATATGATTTGTTCAGCAAGTCATTTGTTACCAAACCCCTCAGTGCAAAGCTAATCTGCGCTGATTGGTCCGACGACCCAGTCTGTTGTGATTGGTTGACTGCGTTCAGCACGAGACGGAGAGAAACGCCCAGCATGGTTAAGTAGTCAGAGGACAAAGTATATGTGTGAGGCCAATGCAGGAATGCATTAAAGCAATCTAGTTAAACACCAGCATATCACTCTATTCTTAACCACAACCCGTAATAACAACGACACAAATTCAGCGCCACACGTGTAGGAACATTTGATGGTGGCCATAACATCAAACAGCAGGAGGTCGCAAGCACAAAAACGCACAGAAGCACACGTCGCGTTTTCAACGTGGTTTTGGAAGCGATATGTGAAGTAGCCCATACAGATTTAACCTAAGAGGATACATTACAAGCACTAAACTATAACAGATACGTGATTAGAAGCCACGTGGAGCGATTACAAGTTACAACACACAATTACATACATTTTTTGCAAACTACAAAAAATGAGGCCGCAATTTTAATCACACTTCATGTTGTGTAGGAAGGAGAAACACTAACAGGATCTGGAGGAAAAAGAAACTGGTCCATATAAGCCAGGGTCAGTCCTGGAGGGCCGGTGTCCTGCAGATTTTAGCTCCAACTTGCTTCAACACACCTGCAAGGATTTTTCTAGAAAGCCTAGTAAAAACTTGATTAGCTGGCCCAGGTGTGTCTGATTGGGGTTGGAACTAAACTTTGCAGGACACCGGCCCTCCAGCACTGAGTGTGGACACCCCTGATATAAGCTATGTAACAGTTACTGACAAAATCCCATACATAATAGAGTGGAGGAACTATGACGTCAATTTGTATGCAAAAACCCGGAAGCGAGTTAGCCTTTTAGCAGTTCCGGTTCCCTCGTCCCAAAGTCAATGGGTATTTTCAATGGGATTTTAGTTAAATCGCTTAAATAAGGTTAGTGGCTAACACAAACTCAAGATACTCATTTATTCATTCATTTTCTTGTCTTGGTCCCTTTATTAATCTGGGGTCGCCACAGCGGAATGAACCAACAACTTATCCAGCAAATTTTTACGCAGCCCTTCCAGCTGCAACCCATCTCTGGGTCCACACACTCATCCATACTCATACACAATTTAGTCTACCCAATTCACCTGTACCGCATGTCTTTGGACTATGGGGGAAACCGGAGCACCCGGAGGAAACCCACGCGAACACAGGGAGAACATGCAAACTCCACACAGAAACGCCTACTGACCCAGCCAAGGTTTGAACCTGCGACCCCAGCGACCTTCTTGCTGTGAGGCGACAGCACTACCTACTGCGACACTGTGTCGCCCACTCAAGATACTTTCACGTTTTATTCTAAGACATAAAACATATCAGTTACAGCACACTCTTGACTTTTAAAATCGGTTACGCTTCTTTAATAAGACGGTTGCTAACAAGTTGCTAAACGGGACTACAGGCGATGTCGGAGACAATATACGTCATCGAGCTGATCTGGTCTGGAACGCAACTCGCTTGCGTTGGGCATCTGGATTTGTCTGTTATTTAAGTATTTTCATGAATAGTATTTTATAGTTTGTAGTATTTTTCTAATTGGGAATTCATATTGTGTGTAGATAATGCCTTCACTTGTAAAGACTAAATAATGTCAATTATTTTAATTAAACGATATTATGAAGATAATGCTTACAGTGCAGCCTGTCTCTTTCCTGCTCTCAGTAATGCAAATATGTGAATGAATGTGTAAAAAAATACATACATATTAACGGTCATTTTAATTGTCATTTGATCAAAGGATTTTTCGTCGGCTTTTTTCTTCATCTGAACACATTTAACTCTGTCATAACTGCAATATTTACACTCCTCCTTAAAATTTATAGCACATATGACTGTATGGGCTGCTTTTCGCTGTACTTCGTGACAAAAAAAAAAGAAAATTGAATGTTGTTCTGTGTCCATGATGGAACTTGCAGGCATTAGATAGACTTGTCCCTCACGCCTCATTTCTGTCGTCTATTACTAAGGTAAGCGGGCTGTATGCACGCGGGTGATACACTGATTTAATTGTGTCTTATGATACTACTATGTAGGCACATTTATACATACCGTTTAAAAACTTTTACAACAACCGTAAAGCAAAACAAAATGCATTTCCCACGTAAAAAAACTATCTAGAAGGCACGTAGGTCTATGTGTTTAGTTTATTTATGTGTTTATAATATGTAGCGTGGATCATAATATGACAATCCGAGAGATTAAATCTTTGTCATGGACCATATTTCAAAAAAATAAGCTTGAAAAGTTGTCGTTAGCAGGGTGGTGCTGACGTCACAGGCGGGCGCCCCAAAGGCGCTGTAGTCCGTTTATAGCCTAATGTTAGCTTTTCAGTTCTTGCGTTTGCATTTAAGATCCTAAAGTGCTAAAAGTTGTATTTTCATGTAAGTGTAATGAACAGTGTTTGAATACAGAGCTTATTATTTGCAATCTTCGGAAAAGCCTATGGGAAAATACTATGGGGATTTTATCGAGGGAACCAGTTTTATGCTAGCAGCCGATTGGCCTATAAGGTGACGTCATAGTTCCTCCATTCTATAGTCTCTGCTGCTCCTTCCTTTAATAGCAAACAGCCGGCAAAATCCTGTGCTGCAGCGTAGGTTATTGTATAAATCATCAGAAAAATGACAGAAACAAACACAGCACTAGGTTGGTTATACTGTGGTATTGTTGTGAAAATGAACTTTAACCATTTATTCCCCACAGCCGAATCTCCATCTATCAGTGATCGTCATATTTGCGTCTTGATCAATACCATGATCCCTCGCACTCCGCTAGTGTCTGAAGGGAAAGACGTGTTCATGTTTTACCGGATTTGGCAGTTCATATTTGGTATTGTTTCATCTCGACGTCAATACGAACAAGCAAAAGATACGGATGAATCGATGAGTCGAAACTTTTATTTTAATTTTAAATAATTTTTTTTTAAACAAGGTGCACTTTCAGATTTAACCCTCAGCTGTATGTTTTCACTCACTTAGAGGTGTGTTGCACACTGCATGGAAGGTCATTTTCAAAAACCCATAATAGGGGCTCTTTAATGCTGAACAACGGTTACCAACATTTTTCAAAATATCTTCTTTTGTGTTCAACAGAAGAAAGAAACAGGTTTGTTACAAGTGAATTATGAGCAAATGATAATAGAATGTTCTGTCTTGGGTGAATTATCCCTTTAAATCAACTTTAAGAGGCCTTTTTGGGATGACAGTGAACAAGAGAACCTCATAAAATGGCAATTATGTTTTCATAATAATTTATGTGCTTACATGACCATGATTTACTAAATACAACATGATGTTTCCATTACACACGACATTTAAAAATGTTCCCTATTTACACGTATACTTGAAAAATGATTCAAAATGCTGTATTATGCGTCCCAGACCAGTAGTTGGAAATGTCAGAAACAGTACACACATACAGTAATGTGGTCCACAACTAGTGTTTCAACACTAAATGCAATTAAACAAACGTCCAAAACATATACAAAACTGTGCATCTGAAATGGAGTGATACCAACCAATGGGCAAAACTTTTTTAATAGCATCTGATATGTAGTTTATTTAAATTTGTTTAATAAAACACAGCACTTCAAGCAATTGCCTAAGAAACATAATTAAACAAAAGACTGCTCTCATTTTTAAAATGGGTTTTCATTTAGCTGGAGGAACACAGTGGACAGTCATTTTGCTTGTCCTTTTCCCAGCTAGTGAATTGAGAGTGCCTACAGGAATTGGCACGGCGATAGTAAACAGGCAAAATTAAGTCTTTTTGGGAGGCCAGTCACAGCCCAGGTACACATGGGGAAACAGTTACATTCTCCTCTGTTTTGCCTTTAGATGGCCTTCTTTTCCCCTTGCACTGACTCCACTCTCTCGACAATTCACACTGACTCCCAAGTGCTTGAATACTATCTGTATTTCTACCTGTTATTTCCTTGCAAAGTACTTATTTTAGTAGGTATGTGTTTTTTGTCTGCTAGACCTGGTGCAGTGATCAATGTTAGGTTGTCTTTGGCAAGTATTATTTTAAATAGCTAGAGGAAATAACGTTTTTTTTCAACACTGGCTGTAAATTAAGACTATGGACTATTTTCATCCAGGTCAGTGTTCCCAGAGGAACTCGTTTCTGGAAGACAGTGTGACAGCGTGCATTGTTTTACTATACTGTAAATCACCCAAAATTATGAGACCCTTTAGTCATGTAGTTTGAAATGAGACTTCATGATCAAATCCTCAGTTTGTAAACTTTGGCTCATTCTTCTGCTTTGCAACCCTCTCTGTCTGTTGTGGGTAAAAATAAAAGTCAATTGAGAAGGAGACAGATATGAATCAGTGGATGAAATGTAAGAAGACATCAAGGCAAACACTATGTATGTTCTCAATGCTCACCCCATTTGTCCTTCTAGAAACTTTCAGTTAGAAAAGACTTACTAACAAAAGACTATGAAATGGACATAACTGAACAGACAAATGCAGACAGTAAATCACTTGTGCCACATCAAATTGCAAAACGGAAGTTGAAAGAATAGCTGAGTGTTGAAAGACTGCAGATGCTCCTGGATACAATAAAAACATGATGGATAGGCATGAGAGGGGCTCATTTCCAGGATGGGAAGCTTTTGGAGGAAATCTCTGCTAAGGCTATTTTGCTCGTGCTGACATACCAGGTCAGCGGCAGTCTTCATTTGTCTCGCAGTCAGAGAAAGGATTCACAGAAATGATTTATTTTTACTCTATGCATGCCTATATGTGTATGCTTCGCTAAAATACCCAGCTATTGGCGGTGTAACCCAACACTGTTGTCACGATCGGCCCAATTTGAATTAGCATTGCGTTAATCTACTTCAATTCAGATTTGCAGTGTGTGAACAGGAGTTGCTGGTTGTTAAATATGGTGCTGTCAAGGGGTCGAGAGATAGAAGGTGAGAACATTTGTGGGGTCACACCAAGTCTTGCAGCTAATTTACTGTATGTTGAGTAAACCATGGCCTGGCTGAACTTTTAACACAGGCTCTGTTTTCCAAAAGATTTCCAACTTTCCATCATGATTTGTGTGTGCGGTCTGATCATGTTTGATGCTGCACTTCACTTGTAAAAATGTACACTTGAATATATATATATATACATACTCACCGGCCACTTTATTAGGTACACCTTACTAGTATCGAGTTAGATCCCCTATTGCCTTCAGAACTCCCTTAATTCTTCATGGCAAAGAATTAACAAGGTACTGGAAATATTCCTCAGAGATTTTGGTCCATATTGACATGATAGCATCACGCAGTTGCTGCAGATTTGTCAGCTGCACTTCCATGATTCGAATCTCCCATTCCACCACATCCCAAAGGTGCTCTATTGGATTGAGCTCTGGTGACTGCGGAGGCCATTTGAGTACAGTGAACTCATTGTCATGTTCAACAATCCAGTCTGAGGATGATTTGCGCTTTATGACATGGCGCATTATCCTGCTGGAAGTAGCCATCAGAAGGTTTGACGTGTTGTGCATTCAGAGATGCTATTCTGCATACCTCGGTTGTTCTATCAGCTCAAACCAGTCTGGCCATTCTCCTCTGACCTCTGGCATCAACAAGGCATTTGCGCCCACAGAACTGCCACTCACTGGATATTTTCTCTTTTCAGGACTATTCTCTGTAAACCCTAGAGATGGTTGTGCATGAAAATCCCAGTAGATCGGCAGTTTCTGAAATACTCAAACAAGCTCATCTGGCACCATCAACCATGCCACGTTTAAAGTCACTTAAATCCCCTTTCTTCCCCATTCTGATGCTCGGTTTGAACTGCAGCAGATCGTCTTGAGCATGTCTACATGCCTAAATACAATTTGCTGCCATGTGATTCGAGTTGCTGCCATGTGATTGGATGATTAGAAATCTCTGTTAAAGAGCAGTTGGACAGGTCTACCTAATAAACTGGCCATTAAATGTATGAGTGTACAATATATATAAAAATCAAATTTGCGTCATTAATAACTCACCCTCATGTCGTTCCAATCCCTTGAGACTTTCAGTCATCTTTGGAACACAAGTTAAAATATTTTAGATGAAAACCGAGAGCTCCCTCATCCTCTATAGACAGCAAAGGTCCCATGATGTTTGAAGTCCAGAAAAAGAACCAAGAACATTGTCAAAGCATGCCATTTTTGGTTTCTTTTCTGGGACCATTACTGTCTATAGAGGATGAGGAACCCTTTAGATTTCATCTAAAATATCTTAATTTGTGTTTGGGAGATGAGCAAAGGTCTCAGGGGATTGGAACCACACATGGGTGATTAATTAATAACAGAATCTTCATTTTTGGGTGAACAACCCCTTTAAAGGCACTTAATTGAACAACTGATGCCAATAAAACTTGTATGTTAGTCATATTTGCTGTTGTTTATTGAATATTCTGCATCTATTTCATGTCTTTTTTTTTAATCAAAGTTCTCAGTATCATGAAAACAGCTGGATAAAGTTGGTAAGATCTGACAATGAGATATTTTTAAGCCACAAACCCTTAATTCGCTTTCGGATGAAGTCCATATCTTGAATTTTTTTCTCCTTCTAGTGCCAATAGTTGCAGTAATTTAATTTCAACTGCCTTCTCCACCGTGATGTTTAAAGGACATTTTCTGGCCACAGAAGGACAAACTTTGGGAAAAACATTGGATTCTCTCCATCTTGGTGATGTGAAATAGTAATTATGCGCTCATTGGGAACTCATAATTGCACATCTGTTTTTTATTTTATATCCTAAGAATGCAGTTATGTGCTTTGCATTTGACTGGAATTTCTTCGTATTTAACAATTTCAAAACCTGTGCTAACGTATAAAGACGTGATTTAAAGACAGCTATCAAAGTCTCCCCCTTTGTAGTCGTTCTTATGGTACAGAAAATCATTTTCCCCGTTTTCTTCCAACATATAACTACATACTTCAAAATAGCTTCCAGCTGAATTGAGTTACACCTCCCAAGTTTCGCAGAAGACAGCAGAGAAACCCAGCAGACCAATTGTTTTTAAGTAAACTAACTCCGCTAACAGTTTTATAACCTGGACCTCGTAAAAGAGGGCCAGACTTTTGGTCAGTCCTCTGATTTCGCTGGAATCCCCATTTGCTTGCTGGTGTGGCAGCTGGGGGCGAGTATGTGTGTGTCCCTAAGGTGATATACGACTGCTGTGTCACGTTCCACATCTGACAACCATCCCAAGATGTACATCATCTATCCTTTTCTCTTTTCCATGTGATTCCTCAATAAAACAGGGGGTGTGAATGTCGAAGCGAAGGGGAGGGGAGATGAGAGGGAGGGGAAGAGTCAGAGCTCACACACAATCGGCATGCGTGAGAGAGAGAGTAAAAGGGAAACAGAAAGGGAAGAGAGCAAGTGGATGGGGGAGAGATCTAAAGGCAATTGTTGCTTAAGAAATTTCCTTCTGTCCTAGAGGAGCCAGCTGGGATTGGATATTGCAGGTTAAACGGAACCAGGCAGAAGGTAAGACCACCAGCGTTTTAAAGGTGACCGGGCCATCAAAGTTACTTTTTACCGGCTGCAAGGTTATCACTATACGTTTGCGTTGCACTGTTTGTCTTATTCCAGCAGCACATACACTATTTGATATACTAAATAAGAAAACTCAGTAATACACATGTAGACAGAAGGAAATTCCTTCATCCTACAAATATTTCTTTAAAAATCTCAATTCATTCTTTGCTAAAAATTTGCTCATCGATCTACCTCACAATGCAAGAGTCCAGTTTTACCTGATGCTGCTTAGTTGAGAGCATGCGCATATTTTTAACATGAACAACACATACAGTACATAGAGATTTTGCTCCAAGTGACTCATAGCCGAGGTAAAATTATATATGAGGAGGCTGTGGGAGGTCGGTTGCTAAGGTAAGCCTTCAGCTGCTTGTCTTGCACAGGCAGGGACTGAATACTCAATTCAATGCTAAGCCAGAGGTCGTTAGCTGTGCTCCTCGGATGAGAAATCATAGATAATATGAGGACGAGGTGAGCAAGAACATACTGCTCCCCAGATGTTAAGGCAATGTCAAGCAGCGCTGTGTGCAACTCACTCATAATTGATACTACGTAATAGTCCTTTGACGACTCCACATGCTCCTTACAAAGAAATCAAGCATTAAAGCCTGAGGTATTTTCAGAAGATGACGACAGCCGTCAATTTGCACATCACATTCAAGCGGGAAGGTTAACAGGACAACATAACAGGGTCTCTAATTAATTTAACTGGAAACCCCGCCGCGGCTTTACTGTGTGCAGACCCTTTCATCCTTTAGCATTCCAATCAGACCGGCGCTTTTCTGAGAAGCTAAATGTAAAGCTAACATTAGTTTAGCATTGGCTCACATGGTGCCCCGACTATTGGCAACAAGCAACGTTCAAATCCGCTGTGTTTGTCTTATCTTTATCACTGGGGATATATTTAGTGTAGGGTTTAGCTGTGGAGACGCGGGTTACTGGCGTCGGCGTGTGGTGGCAGTGCCCCTGGCATGCTGCTTGGGTTGCAGATGGGCATGGGAGGAGGGTGCAGGGTGATCCCTGCAGGAATCTGCCCTTTGGTTTATTAAAAGCCGGTCAAACAATAGGGTGCTAAACAAGCTGAAAACAGTGACGTAACCCCATCACCGGAGGATAGGGTTTGGGCATGTCAATGTGACTGAGAAGACAATTCTGCTTATTGGCAAATACTAGGTGACCACACGTCTCACTCAACAACTGTGGACTCAGCTGCTGTCAGACAATTCTGATATCCTTATTAAAGTACTCCAGCAATCAAAGGACATCTGAGTGATTCAAATGTAATTCACCTCACCTTTTCTCTGTAACATTCTACGTGTACATGGACATCTGTAATCTAATTATTTGCCTTAATCTGAATAAGACAATAATTTGATTAAGGCTTTTACATGAGTTGCTTTTTAAATGTTCCTTTCATGATCCCGTTTTACATGTTATAGCCCATAATACGATTAACGTCATTGCGTTAGCACGCTATCCATGTTTCCTTCAGCATTTCATGTAATTTCGGGTGTTTCATTTTAGTTTGTCGACTTGAACTGCAGTTTGGCACATTTCATGCATTCCCCTGTGACAAACGATATATTGGATACGAGTATGAACTGCTGGAAGAGTGTTGTTTTAATAGAATTTGATACCACACGCCGTATGGCAAAAAACCTCAGCAATTCATGATGCAGGTGTCTGTGGTTCTTGACTGACTCGGTAGGTGCAGAGAATTGTTTAAAACAGCCGTGTGCATATAGACTTTTCTGTCGCAAATATGGTGAAAATCCTAAACAATGGTAATAGTTTGATTGCGGTGTTTATATGTCTGTACTGCACTTCGATAATGCGACTAAAATTGACATGTCTTAATCTGAATTCTGTTTAGTTCGATTATGACTTAAGTCGGATTAAGGTCATCAAAATCGCTGTTTACATGGTAGACTCTTAATCAGATTATTGTCTTTATCGCATTAAAATCTGATTATTGGTGTCCATGTAAACGTATTCACTGGCAATTCAGTTGACCGATTTACAAAAAAATTTAATTTGAGTTTTTTTTCCTGTGGCATTTCTTGTTATTTTTTTAGCAATTTCTGAGTGTTTTTTTTTTTTTTGCTTAGGGGGAGGGTAATTGACTGTTTCAGCTAATTACATTGCTACACCAGTAGGTGGCGACCTTTTAGTGAGTCCCTGAGTCATTTACACAACTGATTTTTTAAAAAGCTGATTAAATATAAAATCAGCCATATATCACTTCCCTACTGTACGAGCCATAATTTAAACAATTAAAATGTATCCACAGAGTGCTCCAATACATAAACAAAATGCATATCTTAATATGTTTAGTTTACGTCGACAATTGGTAATCTTTCCCCGTTTGTTTGTTATGGTTTGGTCTGCTAATCACTGGACTAGTTTAAGTTATTGTTAATGGGGTCCCTTTGGTGAGAATTAAAAGTGAAAGTAAGAAGAACAGAGTTTATTGACTGAAGTTTTCAGGTTATTGTAAACATTTGAGCACAAACCGTAATCAAATTATTTGTATGACTGATTCTAAAGATTACTGACAAAACACCTACTATATACAGTAGTAGTATACAGTATGTGAAAAGAGCAGTGTTCGAACTCATAGTAGTAAAACGGTAGGCAATAAGTATTTTGATGGCCTACCACTATATATGCAAAGGGTGAGGAGTTATATGTGAAAACTGGAGGTCTACTTATGTATTGGTCAATAATTGGTTTTAGCAGATAAAATCATTTTTCCAAACTAACAGCAACTGGCCAATTGATAAAAAAAACTGCCAGTATTAGGGCGATTATAATCTGTCCATGAAATGAGGGCAGGAAAACATACTGAATTTGTTCTCTGTAGAAAAAAAACATTTCTTATTTGGAATTAAATTTGAATTGGGTGACAATAACAGAAAACTTACAGTTTGTAACCTCTGCATAGATAATATTTTAATACAGCTAATATGATTATGCAAAAGCTGACAGGGCAAGGAATATGATGGGTTTGTCGAAGCATAAGTGGAATTCAGTCAATGTTAACATAATTTCATAACATTTGAAAAAAGATAAGACATCCTAATGTAATATTTAGAGTCTAGTTGATGTTAATTTGAGCAATGAGTTTCAATTTAATGATCAAATGAATCATGCAACACAGATTAGTTTGCATTAGTCAGTTTATTGGTATTTGCAGCTTTATTTAAAATGCAAAAAAACGCATAACATTTGCACAAAAAAAATTATTTCAAAAATGCTTGTTTGCAACCTAATTTGTGTTGGTTTATGTGCTGCACCTATGTTTTTAATTTGTATACTCTGTTCATCACTCACAAAATTTACACTCCCATCGACATGTTCTGCTCTACTGGGTCTAAAATGTATTTGCTCAATATGTACATCTTGTTTAGTGAACTCCTGCTTAAAGGCAATATCACTGTTGCACAATATTATTACTTAATCGCTATGATTTACTATGAATGTTCTTCTTTTATGATTAGTTTCTCATAGTTGTTGTTTCAAGGCAAGGCAAGGATTATCTAAAAAAAACTGAACTCTAGCTTCCAAAATAGCATTTCTAAACAGCAATGCTGAGGAAACTGTAACTAATAATGTGGATTCAATTGTCTCAATCCACATAATCCAAGCCCTTAGGTGGTTTTGAGTGAAAAATCCTCCTTAAAATGACAGTCTGTGTTTTATCTTAAGCAGAAAGAGCAGTAAGGGTTAGAAAATGAGACAGTCTGCGATACCAAGAGCCTACCCGTGATCCCCTGAGATCTTCACTGTCTGCAAAAAAAAAAAAAAAAAACTAAATGGTGTTCCCTATCTAAATCAAATAGTCCACGGTTTAGAACTGTATCACAATACAGAGGCCTCGGTGAGGTGAGAAGCAACACTGAATAGTGTACAACAACTCCTGCCATACGGCCCCTAACCTGTGGCTGCTTTTGAATGTCAGGAATTTCACAGTCCTAATGCTGCAGACGACGAGGCCCCTCTGTAGCCTTGCCGCGGCCTGAGAGGATCAGCCATGATCAAAAGATCCATACTCTATTTCCACAACCACCAGGGCCGCGCCTAGGGACAGTTCATTCCAGGGGTCCGATCCCTAAGTGGCATTATAGCTGCTGACGGGACACCCGTTTAAGACAGAGTCCCTAGGCAAGCAGTCTGTGCCTGGAAGTTCAGCAAAACTGGGGTCTGGCATGTCTCACCCAGTGCTGGCTCATGCCTTCCTCTTAATTTTGTTTATTGTTTTTTTTTCTCCCTGTGGGATAAAATCTGGCAGTTGCTGAAAATGAAAAAATGCCCTGTTTTGCATCTTGCAACTTGGAAATATTACAGGGATAGTCCACCCCAAAATATTTGCTCACCATCATGTCATTCAAATGACTTTTTTTCTAATGTGGAACACAAAAGAGGATGTTTTGAAAAACATTTCAATGGTCTACATCCAAACCTCAGTGACTTTCTTCCCCACTTTTTCATCCCACAGAATTAAGCAAATCCTTTACTGTTGGTTTAAAGGGATACAAGTGTAAGCAAAGGCTTTTGTATGCAAAGATGGTTCACTTGTGGAAATATTGGGGTTTCTCCAATGCTTCCAAGTCTCATCCAAGTCATTTCTTCCAAGTCACACACTGATAATTAAAAAAGCCAATCCTAAGTTGTATAGTCATTGCATCAATGCAGCTGCCATTAAATGCTCTAGTTCCCATGGAGCTGAGATTCACACTGAGAAAGTCTGTAATACAGTTTTTTTAAGGGATTTGAGCATCACATATTGATATGGCATATGTCTGTTTTTGTAGCTGATTTGAAATAGAGCTTATTAAAAGACCACTTCAAATGTATTATCCATTCTCTGATTTGCCATTAATATATTTTCAGTAAAATGTTAATTTATGTAATCATTTATAGACTACTGATAAGGCATCTTTAAAATTTCCAATAAAATAATGGCGTTTAGAGCATTTACAGTTGAAGTCAGAATTATTGGTCCCCCTGAATTATTAGCCCCCGTTTATTTCTGTTTAATGGAGAGAAGATTTTTCTTAACACATTTCTAAACATACTAGTTTTATTAACTCATTTCTAATACCTGATTTATTTTATCTTTGTCATGATGACAGTAAATAATATTTGATTAGATATTTTTCAAGACACTTCTATACAGCTTAAAATGACATTTAAAGGCTTAACTAGGTTAATTAGGTTAACTAGGCAGGTTAGGGTAATTAGGCAAGTTATTGTATAACGATGGTTTGTTCTGTAGACTATCAAGAGAAAAAAATATCGCTTAAAGGGGCTAATAATACTGACCTTAAAATGG